>JAZGTK010002391.1:0-32143 GCA_036877625.1 Ambastaia sidthimunki | reverse complement strand
TACTTTGCTCCATTCAGCTGTCCCTCAACCCTAACCAGTCTCCCAGTCACCCTCACAGCATGATGCTGCAACCCCCATGCTTCACTGTTGGGATGGTATTGTGCAGGTGATGTTCAGTGCCTGGTTTTCATCCACACATGGTGCTTAGAATTGAGGCCAAACAGTTGAGACAATCCTGGTTCAATCTTGGACAATCTGCTATCTTAGACCAGAGAATATTGTTCCTCAATCTGAGAGACCTTCAGGTGCTTTTTTGCAAACTCCTTGCAGGCTTTCGTGCGTTTTGCACTGAGAGGCTTTTGTCTAACCACTCTGCCATAAAGCCAAGATCAATGGATGGCTGCAGTGATGGTTGTCCTTCTGGAACTTTGTGCCATCTACACACAGGATCTCTGGAGCTCAGTCAGAATGATCATCAGGTTCTTGGTTACGTCTCTTACTAAGGCCCTTCTCCCCAAGTTGCTCAGTTTGAGTCCTGATTGTGACAAACTTCTTCCATTTGAGAATTACGGAGGCCACTGTGCTATTGGAAACTTTCAGTACAGCAGATGTTTTTGTTGCCTTCCCTATAACTGTCTTGCAACAAAAGGCAGTTCCTTTGAGCTCATGGCTTGGTTTTTGCTCTGATATGCATTGTCAGATGTGGGGCCTTTTACAAAGGGTCTGGATACCTATGCTAATGTGATAATTGTGGTAATTTTGTCATTATGGGGTATTGAGTGTAAATTAATGAGAACAAAAACGACTGTAGTATTAGGCAGCAAGGTCAAATTGAAAGTGAACGGGGTCTGAATACTTTCTGAATGCACTGTATATTCTTTATTTTTATTTACAGTGCTGTTAATTTCCCACTTAACATATTTGATAGGCCTAAAAATGAGAAATAGGCCTGAGAAAGAAAAATTGCTCTGCTGGTTGAAAAATTTGAGCCCGGTGTTACAACAGAGGAGCAAGAAGCAGACATGAGAGGATATAGAGCAAAATATTAACCTAATTTGCCACACACAAGCAGGACTTATCATGCACAGGTGAGTGCAATACCATTCCATTCAGCTGGTGAAACTACAAACATTGTACAATTCTGCAAACTGTGACACAGTAAGAGGTTCTGAAAGTGCTGGAATTGTTTGAGTGATAACTCTGCTCCAAATCATCACTGCTGCATAGTTACATTTTCCCAGGTGCCAGATATCCTCTCTACTCTTAACACTCTTTGACCTGAAGAGCTTTTAAGGGTTAAAATGCAAATGTTTTTTGTAAATAACCTTTCTTTACTAGGATCTTTTCTGAAGGGAAACAGAACTCTTTGCACCAAATAATTTCATGAATATGGGTCCTGGTGTTCAGCAAAAAACTCTTATTGTAGACATTTTGAGTTCTTATCGGGGGGATTCCAGCAAGCAGGGTTAACTTACCATCAGCTAATCCCTGAACTCTCGGTTAATTAACCAGTCTTTGCTTACTCTGAGTATGCTGGTTCCAGAACACAGTTAGTTCAATCAGCCTCTTGCAAGACAGTCTAATCAGTCGCTGATCGCTGAGTTCACGTCATCATGGAAATGTGGAGCGTAAAGTTTTGTCTGCACTGCACTACATCTTTTATATTTATATGAAATATTTAAAATAGATTTATACTCATCATGACTTTCTTTGTCACACATAGAAGTGTGATGAATCTTTCAGTTATTTTACCATATATGTGCTAATTTACAAGTGTAATTGTATGTATTTGATTATAGTGCATGTTATGTGGACTGTATTGTATTTCTTTTTCTGCTCCTCTGTATGTTCCAAATAATGTTATCACTGTGTTGGTTATCCTGTTCAATGTTTGGATTTGTAAAAACTGACTCTGCATTCCATCACCTTCATTTTAAAATGTTTTTGTTTGGGGGTTTGGTGTCTTGCTCAAGGGCACTTCAGTTGCTACCTGCCCGCGCTGGAATCAAACCAGCAACCTACTGATTACAAGCCCGACTCCTTAACCAGTAGACCACAACTGCCCATTTGTGTGATGCCTGTCACACTAAGCATGATGCTGTGACAAAAGTGGAGAAAGAAAAGGATAGGCCTATATTTACATGACATATACAACATGTAATATATCCCTTTTCATTTAATACATCAAAATAAATTTCTTTTCTTTTCTGCTTTGACATTGTTTACCAAAAGGCCAAAAATAGTAAAAAAAACTACTAAAAATAGATCTGTATTCAATGTCATTCAATTAAATTTTATTTATATAGCGCTTATTACAATGTTGCATTACTTCAAAGCAGCTTTACATATAATGACAATTAAATACAGAAAACAGAAAAATTGCCAAACATGTACAACTGTGAAAACAGAATATATGGTATTATTACAAATTTTTATTGTTCATTATAAGATGTATATTAATAAAACTAAACAGCGGGACTAGGTTTGTAGATGGTTTATGAATAAAGAGTTGACTGAAAGTACAGAGTTGAAAATCAAAAAATAAAGTGTTGACATTTGTGCCATTTGAATAAATGGACATTTGCATTAGAAATACCTGTCATTGCGTGTTGAGGCTCATACCTCATTTCTGCTTACTATTACAGTGTGTCCTTCTGAGACTATGCAACATTTAGTCAGTTAACATGATCGATGACAGGTATCATATTAAGCAAGATTTGCTGTTCCAGCTTACAAAGAGATGGTGCTTAGAAAGATGATAACATTTTTTGGGACAGGGGTATAAGTGTTTCGCAATAATACCATAAAATAACTGAACATTACACAATACAAGAGAATGGGAGACAAAGAAATAACAAGTCTGCAGGATTGTAATTAGATCATTATGCTAGAAGCAATAATAACAATATACAAAACACTAAGCTAAGATACATTTCAGCAGTCTCCCAGTAAACAAGCCAACAGGGCGACAGTGGCAATGAACCAAAACTCCAATGATGTATAGATGGAGAATAATACAGTATGTATTTCATTATATTTCCAAATCTAAGCAAAAATAGGAAGTTATTTAGGAAGTTAAAGTTCTGACTACTCTGCCTTTCTTCATCTGTCATTCTGCGGGTCTGGTTAAATCATGTCTGTGTTTCAGTGTTAGGGTTAGGGGTTATCAGAGAGTGCAGGCGTCTGTCGCCCAGTAACTAATGAATTATTAATTAGTTCCACAGGGTATCACAGGGAACAAGACCCTGCATCATGGCTTGACACTATTGAAACTTCTGTGATCCAGTGAGATAAGCACTGTTTTGTGCTTGTGTTACCTCAGTTGCGGCCACCCAAACAGACTAAGAGCTGTGAGGTCTGTGAAGTCTCATTCCGCTGACTTGAGTGGTGGACATATATCCACAAAGCTCTAACTGGACACAATTAATGAAGCCTTTCCTGTTCCGGAGACTCATACAGCGTAGGACAACAGGTTTGCTAACGGAGCTAACCCTGCAGAAAGGCACTCTTAAATAACTCAAGGACTGAACAAACAGGGCAGTGAACAGGGTCCAAAATTCTGGCAGAGCCTGAGAAAGATCCCTCTGAACTGGAAGCTCCCATAGGAATGTCCAGGAGAGATATTAGGTCTGAAAACCAGATTCAGGTTGGCCAGAACGACGCTACCAAGAGTAGACTAACTCGGTCCTGGTGAGCCCTGGGTAGGACTCCTGGGAGCAAGGTGTACATACACATCCTTTGCCACGTTTGTACCATGGCAACTAGATGAGCTGAATGAGTGATGCAGAACCAAAGGGGACAGTGGGTCAGAGTGGGCGAACAAATCCACTTCAGCTTGGCCATACCTCTGCCAAATGGACTCCATCACTCATTGTTGGTGTTTTTGTCATATCTGCAGCATCTAAGTCATGATCATTATATTTCATACTTGCTCCATTGTTTGATGACAGGAACAGAAATATGTAAATGAGAACAGCTTTATTGAGCAAGAGAGAAGTGAAACAACTGTTACAACATGACGCTGTGACATCACAGATATGCAAATTGGGATGTGACATCATCTGGTAATATTTAGTGATTTTTTTAAGCAGACTTTAGCTACTTTCTTTCTATGTTAAATAGCTAGCAACACTGGCTCAAACTCAGGTGTGCCTCAAGTGCGTTCCTCATAGCTTCAAGCCATGACAGCATCAAGTGTAAAATGATTCTTGGTCATGTGGTGAAAGGTGTAAATTAGTGTGTTATATTTATTTGAAAATATAAATAAATGTTTACATTAAGACTGTGGAAATTAGCCCTCATTGTTCATAGTGGTTAGCAAGACATTTGACTATTAATTTAATTTATTGAAATGACTTTAATAGGTGAATGAACTCTAAGTTAAATTGCTGTGCTGATGCTCTGTGTACATGTGTTTATACTATCTGTGTGTGTGATGTACATCAGAAAGCATTATCAGATAAAACCAGGTGTTTTCTGTTTTTTAATTTGCATCTCTTCTGAGGTTGACATTAGCTGGTATGTAACGGGAAACACCTGTTCTGAACATTCTTGCCTCTTGGTATCATGGAATTCTATCCTGCTTTACTAAGTAAAACCCTTTACAGGTTTGAAGAAGTTAACCCTGCTTTCTGAATTAAATGTGTGCTCTTTGTGCACAGTCTATTGATGTGTACATCCATATTAAATGTGTCAAGACTTGCTGCGTGTGATTGTGAGACAATGAGAAAGTCAAGCAGCTATTATCACACTCTGCATCAAGACTTTGATTGACAGCTGCTTCCTCACAATGTTGCCTTATGCCCATTATAGCCAAATGAGCTGATAAGGCAATAGTCTGTAATGAGCTACAATATAAATTCAGACATATTTACATTTGTAAAGGAAAAACTTTGCCTTGAGACAAATGGAAAGAAAAAAAACATATCAAGCTCCCTAAAAACAATCCACAAGGACTTCTAAAAACTCTAAAACAATCCACAAGGACTTCACAAAGACACTTTATTCTTAAAAAACGTCCACCAGCAGCACCACAACTTCCACAGAGTCTGAAGGATTGATCAGTATGTGGTTGTTATTGATAAAGGGGGCTAAAGTCAGCTTAAAACCTTTTTTTATTCTTAAAGGAATAGGTTACCCAGAAATAAAAATTCTCCCACAATTTTCTCACTAGCATGCCATCCTAGGTGTATATGGCTTTCTTTTTTAAACTGAACACAAGTGCTTTGTAATGGCATTGAATAATGTCCTTTAACCCACTAGAATCATGGATTACTTCTTATCATGGATGTATGAGTTTCTTCATTTTGGTCACAATTAAATTACTAAAGAAAACAAAACATTTTTTGCTTCAGTCTATTTAAAAAAACTCACAAATCTAAAAAATTTAATATTTTAAATAAGAAATTTTAATTTACATTAAATATTTAGCGCACAGCATTTTAGGTATGCCAGGACTAACAATTCTTAGCTAGAAACACTGGTACAGTGCAAAGCAACAACGGAAGACTGTCAGGGTTGAATTTCAATGTCCTTTTGTTTATGTTTCTTGTCTTTGCCTTTGTGTTATTATTACTTTTAATATTCATCTAGGAAACTGATTATGTCTTGATTAGTTCCCTCATCATCCTGTGTATTTCTACTCTTGTTTCAGTTCAGTTCTTTGTCGGATTTGTGTTTTAATTTGCCAGAATCTATATTTGTGGCTCATATACTACAGAGAAATTATAACTTTTAGCAGACCTCCATATTTACCTCCAATTTTGTTTCTAAAACATATATATGTCTATATATTGATGTTTTAGTGAACTAAGCCAATATACCAGGTTGACAGTATGACAGGTTGTTTCTATATGGACATATTTGCTCTGATCTGTAGCTGTAAAGCAGCTCCTTCTAAAGTTTAACAAATAACTCACACTGCATGATTGAGACTCTGTGAACTGTCACTGCTTGTGTGAACACATACAAGACTAGAGGTGACAGTGATCTGTGTCTTCCTGTTGTCAACTTCGTCAAAGTTTCAGTCATGAAATGTACACTCTGCATTTGATAGCCAGGAATCTTTTACAATTGTTTGCTGTCGCAGAGCAATGGCAACTTTAAAACTGTAGGTAAGAATTTAGGTACCTTGACTGACATGGGACCTGGTAAAAGATTTATTTTGGGTGTTTAAGTGGTGCACACTTTTTGTATAATTTCCCACTTTTGATAAAACAATGAATATCATATCAAACATAAGCTATTAATTTTCTTTAAATTAAAAACAAATTAGGAGCGACAGTTTTTGTTATTGTATGATTTTATAACAAAATGCATTATGCCTGAGATTTTCCTCAAAAGTGGGTGGCATGAATTTGCTTACTAGCTTTAGGAACAGAGCTAATGTGTCTCTCATCTGAGATAGTTAATAATGCTTTGAAAGACGTGTCAGTATAAGAAGTCTTTGTATCTGGCTGTCATTTTAGCCAAATGTCAAAAACATTATGCATTGTATTTTTTTAGCAGATCACTCTGCCAGTGCCGTTTGCGATCAGGGAACAGTTTGGGAATGCGAATTTTCCTAAAATCTTCGATGCATTTCTTCAGCTCTTCCTGCATCTGCTTTCTCTCGTCTTCCTCAGCGTTTTTGCTCAGCAGCCCACCGTTCTCACTGTTGGCGGCAGAGCTGTTGGTGGGTCGAGGGAGTGTTTTCAGAGCGAGGGTGGTGGGCCGTGCAGGACTGACAGTGGGCAGTGAAGGGGTGTTCAGTTCTGGGGGAAGGGGCAATTCAGGGCTGTCCACGAGAGGGGGTACGGGTGGAGAGGGGTCTGGTAGAGATCCATTTTCCAGTTTTAAAGGAACGTTAGTGTCATCCTGGCTACAGATGGAGGCTGAAGGTTGGTTATAAACTGCCTTTTCCACTGCACTGTCAGTACCTGGATCACTTATATAGGGTGACATTGATGCTTTGCCACCTGTCAGTGAGAAAAAATATAAAATATAAATAAAATTACATGAATTACAAACGTACACAATTTCAAATGTAAGATAATATGGAAAAACAGGTGGGGTATCCTGCTAAAAAGAGGATATACTGTCTCAGTGGTTTGGTTGTTTTTTTAAAGCTACCAGTATTATAAACACTGCAAAGGTTTCCACCCAGAGTTCTCTCTCCTGCAGTGGCCAAAGTGTCTCCACGGGAAATAGCCAATCACATAACCACTTTGTGTTTGCATTATCAAAGCGTTGGCTGTGACACTTAAAATGTATAAATATTCTTTACATTAACTCACATTAATGTACAGTAATGTTTAACAAATTAAAGTGTGCAAATACATTTTTGTCTTCATTTTAAAAACTATATTCAATATTTGTTTGAAAAGTGCACTTGGGTTTAGCATTCTAATACCACTTGCTTTGATATTTTGTTATCTGATGCAATGACATGAATTTCTGTGACCTGTCCAGATTTTTCCTGTGGCATCTGATACTTTGCACTTAACTTTGATACTGAACTTTATGCATTGATGCATGATGATTGAATTCAGCTAGACAGGTGAAACAGCTAATCCTGGCTGGGTTTATATTTGGGAATGAAGATATGGAGAGGTTTGGGAATTGCTTGGGAGAGTTCCATGGGAAAATGCTGCCAAATCTTGCCCCATGATGTTTGTTTGTGGCATAAAGTGTGAGGAACGCTTAGCTGTGTTTGCTGTTAAGAAAGATGCCCCTGGCTTTCACTTGTATCAAACTTTGACACGATTTTATCTGCTTCCACTCACACACATAAACAGGCACATTCAGCCACAGGTTCATCTGCACTGAATCCTGTTTACATGATGAAGGAAAACTGCCTCATGCACACACCAGTAAAGCTGGTGTGATGGTTGCTGTCCATTTATATTTGAATGTGTGTGTGCAGAAATTAGTTAAACAAAAAGGAGGATGTGTTTTCAGTGAGATTGTGAAGTTTGGGAGATTTTATCCAAGCTGAAAAGGAGATTAAATGTGTAACCAGCTTTCATAAGTGTCTCTTAATGGATGATAAGTATAGAGCCACTGCCTTCCCTCAATATGTGGACATGCTCCTGCAAAGCACTTTTAAAAGCCATCTCAGCATTGTTGTTCTTTGGTTGTACATTGATTGGCCAATTGTCTTAACAAAAGGACAATTTAGAGGACATTGTTTAACTTTACTGTACAGATATTAAGCATTTATTGAGCATCAAAAATATGAGCATAAAATGTAGTTACATTTTACGCTACTGTAGCGTTAGAAACTCTAACTCTATTTTTTTTTATATTCTATTTTGACCAACAGGTCGTTATTTGTGTTAATACATATGGACAATATCCTGAGAATTTCTTTCTGAAAACATTAAAATGAATCGTTCTAACTTGTATACATAATATGGAAACAAATGTTTCAGCCTAACAGCCTAATCCCTCTTTTTAGACCCCAAGGAATGTGCTCATCAATTGCTCCTAAATCAAACAAAATAAAAAAATCTAAATAAAAAATATAACAGTAATAAGATTAAAAACTGGATAGTAAAGTTTAAGGACAAACTTTATGTTGGCTTGACAAAGCCCGGCCTAAAAAAAATGTATAATGGTTTGAAGTACTTTCTGACATTCTTGATCACAATGATAACAAATAACAAATTAACGTTTTACTATATTTTTAACATTTTAAAATAATCTGGCAGGATTTCAGCATAATGCCAAAATATTTTTACATTACGCTAACACATTTTAACATTAATTAGCATGATACAAGTACATTTTACATGACACTAAAACCATTTAACATGATGCTACTACATTTTATCATGATACAAGCATATTCTAACATGATGTTAACATGTTTTAACATCAATCTAGCATTATTAACACAATGCTATCATGTTTTAGCAGCATTAATTAGCATGATGCTAGCACATTTTAGCATGGAATTAGCAAGTTTTAGCATCAAATACTTGAAACTATCTTATTTTAACATGTTAGCTAGCATGTTTTAGCATGGTAGCACATTTTAGCTTGACGCTAGTATGTTGTAGCATTAATGACCATGATGTTAGCACATAATTTTAGCATAATATTTGTGATGTTATGGGGTTGCTGGTTGCTAGGGTGTGGCCGGGAAGTTGAAAGGGTAATACATAAAGGCCACTGACAGCACGAGTCAAATAAGCCCACCCACATGTCTCTACAATGTTCTAATGCTGAGATATGGTTTATTCATTTTATTACATGGTTTCTAGGGTACAGTAAATGGTTGCTAGGGTGTAGCTAGACAAGTAACAGGGTAAAACTAATAGATGGATGTGCGTCTGAACTGAAGGAGCCAACTCCCATGTCTCTATGATGTTCTGATGCTGAGATATGGCTAATTCATGTTGGTTGCTAGGGTGCTCTATTTGCTAGGGCATGGCTGGATAGTTTCCATGGTAATAATGAAAGACTACTTGCCAGTCTGAGTCAAAAGAGGCCACCAACTTGGCTCTACAATGTTGAGATGCCGCCCATCTTTTTCTATAGAAGTCAATGGAGTGGTTGCTAGGGTACAGTAACTGGTTGCTAGGGTGTGGATATGAAGTTGTAATGTCACAGTTTGTTGCTGCTTGCCAAGTTGAGCCATATGAGTCCACCCCCAAGTCTCTACGATATTCTGAGGCAGAGCTATGATGTCACAAAATTCAGCCCCTTTGTTAAGCCTATGAAACAACACAGCCAAACACAGCAGCATTAAATGTGAGTTTTGGGTGGAAAGCAGTCATTCCAAAAGCCAGATGTTTAAAAGAGATTTAGACTTACCACTGGCTGAGAAGATAAATAATTGTGTGTATCTGTAACCTTGAGTTCACTCAGTGCTGGATAAGAGTGTGATGGGGCTTGAGTGGGCAAGTGAGAGGCTTTAAAAACCTGCATATTGTTTCTGCGGTTAAGAATCTTAATGGTGTTATGTTGTATTCACATGTTCTCCAGAGGGCAAACTGATAAGTTATCTGTAAATATCACCATATAAAACATAAATGACCTTCCATACTAAATGCATAAAATAGCCCTGAAAGTTGGTTCATATACTCCATCTGTGATATGCTTGTCTGCTGTCCCTCAAGTGCTTTCTCAGCAATGTAGATGTGGGCTGTAATTAATCCCACTGTGTCAATATTTATCTATTAAATATCTTTGAACTTCTCCCTGAATCACTTATTTATCTGGAGCTGTCTGTACCGTGACACACATGCCAGATTGCATCTGACTCACAGTGTGTGTGTGAATGCAAGAGGGAGGGACTCATCCTAAAAGGGTGACAAAAATAAACAGTAATGCCAGTAACAAGCTGTTTGTAACTGTTTGTATGCATTTACAACATGCATGGTCCTAAAAAACACGTGTGCAGAGAGACTCTGAGGTAAATCAAGCATCTGAGCATACTGGTAAATGTCTTCAGCAGGCTGCTGCAGACACAGAGCTCTTAAGATGCTTCACTAGTAAATGGCAGATTAAAGCCTGAAGTCTCCAGATGGTTTAGATGATTCAACAGAAAAGCAGTTCTCAATGAAACGCTGTCTGCACTTCAGTTTTGTGTACCAATATGCTGTACAAATTCACACGCCTGGAGCTACAATAACCAAAAGCTGGACACACCTACTCACTCTTTATTATTTCCATTATTATATTTTAAAAAATGACAGTAAAATATTAAAAAAATTATGAATGTAGTGCTTGCACAACTACCAATTTTTATTAGTCAATTAAATGCCATTTCAGTACTGACACCATAAACTCCACACCACAGTCCAGCACTGTGTTAACCAATGGCGTGTGAGTGGAAAGTCGACACAGCTGATGTTAGTGTTAAACAAAAAGACTAAATATTTCTGTTGACAGATTCACGTGGGCACTTGGCATGAAACACCATGTACCACTCACATATAGCTTCAGTTAGCTTCTGTGTCAGGCTGGTTAGAAAAGATTCCAAATGAGCTTAAATGTCTACAGCACATTCAGCATCTCACACACACTTCCAAATGTGTGTAAAATATAGAAACATGGTACACAGGAATAAACAGAAGCCATGTGCTTAAACTGAAAAACATGACACGCGAGTCTGACAGAATGAATGGAAAGGAAAACTGAACCTGAAACCAAGGCGATGACACACATGGGACAGGATCTTTACACTGCTCTCTTTCTTCTTTCCATCCTCAGATTTAGATGCATCACGCATCCTTCAGTTTATGATTTCAGTATAGAAGATAACAGAGCAAGAAAGAATAATAGGAATGAACAATAAATCAGAAGAAGTGATGAAATAAACTCCAGTTTCCCTCTCTCTGTCTCTTTCTCAGTAGATGTGTTTTAGGCTGTGCCTCATCGCTGCTTCTTTTCATTAGTAAAGCTGCTCATTTCAGCCTCCTCATCCCCTGCACACAGCGAGAGCTGAATCACTGTACCGCTGCTAAACAGCTGTGCATGACAAATAACACCATCAATGCCACAATGAGAATGCTGGCCAGACTAAAGGATTAACACACAGCCCAGCCAAACCTACCCAGCTGTTGTAACAGTGGTCTAATTGTTAAAAAATATAAAGGTGATGGAAGTATTTCTTTGGGGAAAAAATAACACAATGATGTGACAGCAACAAAATAAAGTGAAAATTGGGAAAGATCCCTGAGCGGGGACTCCAATTCGTGTTGCCCCCAAGACTATTGGCTTGGCATCAACAGCTTAATATTTACCCACACACAATACATTTTATGAATAAAATATTAAAAATAGCTTATGGAACCGTTTTATCAAAGAAGAACTGAATTTTGGCTTAGGAGGGTTTTACTCCACTCTCTAACCTAACAACACAACTTCTCTGTTCTAAATTCACTGTTAACCACAGCTTCACAGGCATTATTGCGTTAATGAGTTTCAAATGGCTATTTTGGAGTTCCACCCTTTCAGGTCCAAAGCTCTTACAGTGGATGGTAAAGATGAAAAAAGAGAGGGATCATTTCTAAATGGAACCCAGTAGGGCATACAATACTCATACATAATGTTATGTCAAAGGAATGTTTTTAAACACTGATCAAATAAATATCATACATTCTGTTCTTTTCTTTTTAAAGAATGTTAAAAGCTGTGTTTGATTCCTCCTCTTGGCCGTTTTGAAAAGCGCAGAAATGATTGAACTAGTTCTCATCATGCTACAGGGCTGCAGCAAGAATATCTACTTAGTTCTGATTGAAACATTTTTAAAAATAAAATATGCACTGATAAATTGTAGACAATAAAACCAGGAATAAAACAAAAGTTAGAAAGTAAATAAGAACAATTCTGTCAAAATTTCATGTTATAGTGTTTTGTGTTATTTCGAGTCAGTGTCTTTCAACTCAGTTTATTAGGATCCAGCTGCTATTTATGTAAAGATCTGAGAAGTTTTCAATTTGAATACATTTACCAATCTGAAAAATGTAATTATGTTGGTTTCTTGTTCCTCATTGGAGTAAAAA
The DNA here is from genome assembly GCA_036877625.1 of Ambastaia sidthimunki. Lineage (NCBI taxonomy): Eukaryota > Metazoa > Chordata > Actinopteri > Cypriniformes > Botiidae > Ambastaia > Ambastaia sidthimunki. The sequence goes on along the minus strand of JAZGTK010002391.1, from coordinate 19,709 downwards.
TGTGGGCTGTCAATCTTAATTAGACAGATTAAACACAGCCTCAAAAAGGCTGGTTGAGTAATCTGCTTTGAGTAATCCTAGCTGGTTTTAGGTTTGCCCTAGTTTTCGTTTTGGCCTTGTCTATGTTCAAGCTTTCAAATCTCAAAATTCAAAGAGTAAAATGGAGGGAAAGGATGATAAGAAACTCTGGTTGTCGAAATGCGATTTAAGGAAATAAAAGTGTAATAATCTCATTTAGTGTTTCTATTGCTCTTCACCTTTCACAGAGCAACATGGATCTGATAAATGTTAATATTTGCACAGCAAATCATTTCTGCTAGCGTTTAAAAAAAAAAAACAGAATAATCTCAAAAAGTAAATAAACAGTGTGAAGCACTAAAAATGTACTTTTTCTGATGCCAGTTATCTGATCTTTAGAAATGTCTCTGGTGAAGTTCATGGCACTGACTGTTAAAACATGAGACACACTACAGAAGAAGAAAATTTAAGTATCAAGAAATCATTATGGATAAACCTGTGAACATGTTTTGTGAAACCAACTGCTTATCCCATTTACTTATCTCACAACATTGCTTAATAACATGTTATTTCTTGCTACTGTCAATATGGTCAACATAATCAGATACAAAAAGTCTAATGATTATTATAAATACTGAGAAATCAAACAAATAAATGGAGAATACCAGACGGTTTCAAACTCTGACAGCTCACCGTGTTTACATAAATTATAACTTAAGTTTAATACATAGTTTTACTACATGTCAAGAAGTATTTGGAAACACCTTAATGCTGAATCATACAATGACAATTTGGGCAGAGCTTTTTCATTTCCAAAATGACATACAAACATGGAAATGACGAGTGTGCACACTTTCTGCCATATAGTGTATGTGAAGTATTGTGTTATGTTTGGAGAACAGACGCTGTAGAAAGTAGCAGGTAGTAATGTGGTGTCATTTTTGATAATGTGTAAATGCCATTATATAAATGAAGAGCGAATACATTTATGCTTAATATTTATTATCCGGGAGGACACATCACTACAGTCTATTGTGACACCCTAATTCTGTGTCTTAGAAAACATTTACTAAATGACAAAATAACTAATATAATTTTCATAATCAGGTTAATTCACTGTTCATTCAAAGAAAATGTCACTTAAATAACCCAACATCAACAACTTAATGCATCTGAATGATACATTTAAATATTTAGACAGACTCATTAAACCACAATAACATTGGGATATGTTGTATTAATAAACTAGACACGGTCAGCAAAAACTCTCTTTAGGCAAACAAAATACTAATAGCATAATAATTAATACATTGCCATGTTTCGCTTGCCCTTTTTGGTAATAATATTGTTTTACTCTGTGCAAAACCTTCAAAACACTTGCTATCCTTTACTAAAAGCATAAGATACATTATGCAATGGGGGCAAAATGTAATATTTGAATATTCTTAAAATCCTGTTACTTGATCTTTCAGTATCACAAACCCACTACTGAAAATACACAAGCAGTGGATAGAATGGCTCTAGTGCTAAAACCTTTTGCTTCACCACTTCTTTGTCACCAATTATACATTACAAAAGATAATAACGATCCAAAATTATATTCAATTACATATCTGTTTGTCATCAGGGATGGCCAACGGCTTAAAAGCTTAAAAACATTTCCAACTATTTGGTGGACATAAGCATGAATTTACAGTCTTACCTGGAAATAATAAACCTCTAAGCTCTTTCAAATGGCTTAATTTTTAGTAAGAGCAGTTTGTTTACAACTTTTGATGGATATCATGACCAACAGTACAATGCTGTGCATCACAAAAGCTGAGAAAGCAATATGATTACATATGATTACATATGTATAAGAGGGAAGGCAATCTTTTGGTAAGAGGAGAAGATGGGGCATGTCAGAAGGAAAAAGATGACTTGAGCATGGCAGGTAAGAAACATTAGGAACTTAGTTGAGGAAAGGTCTGGATAGAGGTGTTTGGGATTGTGGTCTAGGAGCTTTTACATCTACTGAAGGTGATTTCTGGCCTGGAAGGCAGGGAAGCGATGCTGTAACACAGGTTTGAGGTCACTCACGGTAGAATACATATTCAGTGTAGCTGGTCCAGATTTTGTCGTCGGTCTGCTCATGGGCAAAGGCGCAAGTCCCTGTGGAGTTGCAGGCTACCATGTGGAAGCCTGCATCGGCTAACCTGTCAAAAGCCTGTTCCAAGAAAGTAAACTTTAGGTAATAGCGGGATGTGTAGCGCTCTGGAGGGCGATCAGGGTCACGGCTTTCATTCAACATTTCCCCAAAAACCTCTTTAGCTAGAGAGGTTTTCCCACACACCATAATCCGAGCCACTCTGCGGAACTTGGCATCTGTTTGACTATCACGGCCAAGAGTGTAGGAGCCCCGGTAACCGATTGTGATGAAGCCAGAGCTCTTATTGTCGTCACATACACCTGATGCTAGGCTGGAACAAGCAGCTGCACCGAGGAAGGCCAGATGGCGGCTTTTGTCAGCACTAGGTGATGACTCTTCAGTGTCGCTTTGGCAGCCCTCATCACCTAGGGAGTTCTGCTTACTGATTTTCGATGCTAACAATTCGACAAGTTCTGGGAGATTAAAGAACTCTGCCTCTTTCTGCAGTCGCCCTCGCTCTGGGAAATGGTCAGGAAGGACGAGCTGCTGGTCTCGCATATAGTCCAGAATGTAACGAAACAAAAAGCCATCTCTGTCGACAAAAAAGCGACCCTTGGTGTCACGAGGCAAACCCTTGGTGCTCTTCTGCCTGAACATTTCCCACAGCAGGGAGCCTTTCACACTTGTTAAAGTTGAGTAGCGAGTTATATACACCTGGCCCCCGACGTTTAGCTCAATAATTTCCGGAAAGGCCATTTCTTCAACATGAGTGCCACTGGCATTGTCAGATAAAGCCATATCAGAGAGGACCGATGAACCTGTACAAGTCCAACACTTTGCAAATGATTTAAAAACTTTAGTCTCTTTCCACTTGGATTGGTACACTGTGTGGATAAATATTGTCTGGGAGGAGCTTATTTGTCAATACTGCACTACCACAGACATCCAACTGAACTGAAGATGTGTCCCCAGTGAACAGTCACAATTTCAGCACACAATGTCACGACAGTAAATCCTAGGAAGACACAAAAAATAAAAGGTGATGTAAATTAAAACTGGTGTTTCAGAAAAGGTCCAGCTTACCAGTGTCACACACTGCTATGCAAATGAGGCAGAAATGTATTATGTTTTCAGAAGATGTCCCTTTTATGTGTTCATGTCCATCATCAGTCTTTCTTCGAGAAAATCCAGTTTACCGACACCAACAGTCTTTCAGTTACTGAACAATCACTGTTAAAAGCCTTAAACAGCCTGATCGGATCGTGCGTGACAGTGGCGTGTTGTGATGAGAAAATGTCTGAAGCGGTGCTGTGGATAAACACGCGTGAATAACAAACGCTGCGCGTCCATCTCGTTCAGCTGCTGCTTCTCTCGCTCATCCTCTATCGAGCGCGCGCTGCAACTGGACCAAAACGTTTACGCGCACTAGCCCCGCCCCTTCTGTTCTGACGTCTTCAGTCAAGCAAACACAAGATACTTTCTAAGCCACTTCCTAAAGTATCAACGTGTTTCTTTTGTTTTCAAAGCTAATTGCTATAATGTATTTACTTGTTATTCCGTTATTATGGTATGTTCTGTTATGAATGTTGTAACTGAATTTTGTAAATAATTTTTCTATGCATTTATATTATTGTTAAATGCTTGTGTAATAGTCTACAAATACTTTTAATTACCAATGACAGAATTGCAACACAATATTGAAATAAAATCGAACATTGCCATCTGGTGGACAGAGACTCATTCAATTACGTTCATTCACTGGTTTGAGGCACACAGGGCGGTGTATTTATCCTGCACAACATTCTTGGATGCTTACACACTTTGGTTTAAACCAATTCTTCTGTAGGATCATGTCATGTCTGTGGTCCTGTCTCGCTTGTCATGGCAGGACTTCACATATCAGGCAGGCAGGTTTGAGCTTATTGTGTTTTCTCCCAGCAGGTATGAGAGTTTGTGAGGTATTGGGACGTACTGTGCAGTGAGGACACAGTCTGTCTCCTTTGGTAGTCAGCCTGTGTCTGTGTCTGCCTGTCTCTATGGTGAGACTGTGTTCACTGAGTCTGTACATGGTCAGGACTTTTCAAAGTTTAGGGTCAGTCACTGTGCTCAGGTATCCTGCCAATTTATATTCTCTGTTTAGGGCCAAAAGACATTCCAGTTTACTTTTTCTTGGGCTGTTGCATCTGCCCAATGTTTTAGGTATTTTTTTTTTGTGTGTTTTAATTATTTGGTTTGGTTTGGTAAAGCTTCTATTTTCAGTCAGACGAGTGTTGGTTTGTGAGTGGGCCGCAGACCTCACACCCATACAGCCTGATGGGTTCAATGACTGATATGATTATTTTTAGACAGATTCTAATTGGGATGTCGATTTTTATATTTTTCTTAAAAGCATAGAAAGCTCTCTGTGCCTTGTCTCTTTAACCGCTTTGTTAAAGTTTCCACTATTGCTAATATTTATGCTGAGGTAAGTGCAGTTCTGCGTGTGAGTTCTGCGTGTGTTGGAGGAGCATGTTGTCTAATTTAAAGCCATGATTCTGATCTTGGCGAATGGGTCTTTTTTGGAATATCATTATTTTTGTCTTTTTGGGGTTGAGTGACAGGGTCCATGTCTGGCAGAAGTTGTGCTAGAGGTCTAGATGTTGCTGTAGACCCTCTTTAGTGGGTGACAGCAGCAGCAGATCATCAGCAAACACAAGGCATTTGACTTCAGTGTCTAGTAGAGTAAGACCACGTGCTGCGCACTGATCTACAGCCCTCGCTAGCTCATTGATGTAAATATTAGATATGAAGAGTGTATATATGGTCTGATGTGCGATATTTTGGTTGGAAGCCAATTTGACACTTGCTCATGACATTTCTGTCTCTGAGAAAACGGGTTAGTCTGCCGTTTAGGATATTACAGAAATGTTTACCTAGGTTGTTGCTTACACATATACCGCGGTAGTTATCGCGGTCGAATCTGTCTCTGTTTTTATGGATTGGGGTAATAAGACCTTTAATCCAGATGTTGGGGAAAACACCTAACGGGGTGGAGCTAAGACGCGAGGAAAGGGACAGATGAAAGAAAATGAGGACGCACAAATAAAAATTGAGAAGCACACGGCGTTTCAAAACATCTACGGTTCGCGATCTCGACACAGCGTCGAAACGTAAGTTTCGCGTCGGCCATGCCTGCCTAACGGGCTATGACGCCAGCGCGCAAAGGCGGATGCGTGACATCACGTGCGTATTGCACATGTTCACTATGGCGGAAAGGTAGCGCAGACTCACCCTGCAGAGCAAATATTTATAACGGTCTTCAAATATTTCGATATACGAAACACCATCTTTATTTATTTTACTTTAAACGTGCTGTTTTCTCGTGCATCGAACCGCGAGCTAAACAAACATGCCTAATATCAAGATATTCAGCGGCAGCTCCCATCAGGATCTCTCTCAGAAAATTGCGGATCGTCTTGGACTGGAGTTAGGGAAAGTGGTGACCAAAAAGTTTAGCAACCAGGAGACGTGGTATGTAATGCTGGAAATTATGTGAAAGCGTGACATTCACATGCTAAGCGTCTCTATGATTTGTCGCTGGGAGTTGTAGTTTAGCCGGTGGCTGCCTGTTCGACACGTGGGATTCAAGACTCGTGCTCCCAGAATGCATTTGAAATCACACATTGGTCATTTATGAAACGTTTTAATAGTTTTTCACAGCATGGTTACGCTGTTGTGTTTATATCTTCATCAGATGGCGCCGTCCTGGTGTGTAGTACGACAGAATGATTTTACTGTATTCAGATCGCTTGATACTGTTACTGCTGCAAAATCATAGATGAACATGCGCCGTCAATGTCAAACTACGTAAAGTTGACGCTGTTAGATTTGGTTTGCATGGCACAACAGTTGCAGGAACAATTAATGAAGTATGAATTATTTATTTATAATATACGAGGTTTCATTTGTGGTTGTAAACAGCTGAATGTGTGTCCTGGGGCTGATGTTGTGTCTTCTGCAGTGTGGAGATTGGAGAGAGTGTGCGAGGAGAGGATGTGTACATTGTCCAGAGCGGCTGTGGTGAAATTAATGACAATCTGATGGAGCTTTTGATCATGATAAATGCCTGCAAGATCGCATCTGCCTCCCGAGTCACAGCAGTCATCCCCTGTTTCCCTTACGCGAGACAGGATAAGAAGGATAAGGTGGGTCGAAGGTTATGCGTTTTTTCTTTCCCAGAAAATCATAACAGATGTGTGTATGTGTAGCAGTGCTCATCTGTGTACAGGTCCTGTGTTTCTGTGCAACAGCATGCTAACTTCAGATGTTTAAGATTGTTCTTGGAAAACAAGTTGCATGTGTCATTGCAAGGACACCCAAATGTTACAGAAAGATGTTTGTTGATCTAGTTTGCTGTTGTGTGTAGAGTCGGGCGCCCATCTCTGCCAAGCTGGTGGCAAACATGCTTTCAGTGTCTGGTGCTGACCACATCATAACAATGGACCTGCATGCATCTCAGATACAGGTGAGCTTTATAACACTGACCATTCTTTTACACTATACATTTGTTAACATTTGCAGAATATAATCAAACCATGATTTCATGTTATTTTATTTAACACCGAGTTTAAAATTAACACCGATTAAAAAGTATAACAACATGGAGTTTATTGAAGGATTTGTGCTTTTTTTTTATGTGTTTAAGGGTTTTTTTGACATTCCAGTGGACAATTTATACGCCGAGCCTGCCGTGTTGCAGTGGATTAAAGAGAACATTCCGGAATGGAAGAATTGCACTATAGTGTCACCTGACGCTGGAGGAGCTAAGAGGTGTGTGTCTGTGTGGCCACATGTTTAGTTATGCTCAGTGCACTGGCACATGCTGACCTGCCTGTGATGGAACTGAGCTGTGTTTTTCCTGTGACAGGGTGACCTCCATTGCAGACCGGCTAAATGTTGACTTTGCCCTTATTCACAAAGAAAGAAAAAAAGCTAACGAGGTGGATCGCATGGTTTTGGTTGGAGATGTGAAAGACCGTGTGGCCATATTGGTTGATGACATGGCAGACACCTGTGGTACCATTTGCCACGCAGCTGAAAAGTGAGATGCTTTAATTTGTAACAAATCGTGTGTCTGTGTTGTATTTGTGACAAGACGGTTGTTTGATGTTTTTTCATTTGTGATACTGACGTTTTAAGAATTTTCTTACATTATTTCTTTCTGTATTTAGGCTGATATCAGCTGGTGCCACCAAAGTGTATGCCATCCTTACACACGGAATCTTTTCTGGACCAGCCATTTCACGCATCAACAATGCTTGTTTTGAGGCTGTAGTTGTGACCAATACAATTCCTCAGGAGGAGAAGATGAAGCACTGTCCTAAAATACAGGTTTGTCAAATCATAGTCAATCAATCATAGTCAAGTCATATAAATGAGAAGAAAATCGAAAAACTGCGTCAACAATTGAAAGTGAAGTGAAATTGATGTGCTGGTGGCCCATTCTTGGAATTTGTCCTCTGCATTTTACCCATCCAGTTAGTACACACACATTGAAGTAGTGAGTTGTGAACATACCTGGAGCAGTGGGCAGCCGTTCACTGCCTTTAAGTTCATAAAATAACAACTAAGTGACCATTGTGGCACAAAGCGTTAATATTTGGTTGATAAAAGGCTCCCAAATATCCAAATTTTAGAAGTTTAGTTTTAAAATGCATTAAATGTTGTTGTTTTTTTTTGTTCTAATTTTCAGTGTAGCAGCATACACTGTTTTGATGTGACGTTAAACCCATCCGTCTGAAATGCAGAAAAATGTTACAGTGTCTTGTCATTCAAGTCTTTCTCATTGTGCTGTCAATTGGTTTACAATAAAGACATGCATACTAAGTATGTTGTTGACTGATCTACAGGTTATTGACATTTCCATGATCCTTGCCGAGGCCATTCGCAGGACCCACAACGGCGAATCAGTGTCTTATCTCTTCAGCCATGTTCCTTTGTAACATCTTGTTTGTTCATTGCTAAAGGCCAATGCCTAACTTTGTTCATCTTACCCAAAGCGACCTGACCAGAGATCAGCAATTACGGGAATATATCCATAGTTGAGGACTTTAGCAAGATCATTTTTTCCACTGCAAGCACAACATGGAATATTGAGCTTCTGTTTTCACAGTCTGGTTCTTTTATAAACTGCTGTTACAATCTGTGACTGTGGAAAGAATAGGTTTCAGGTTAACTAGGGTGAGAACCTGTTACAACCTAATTGGTGTCTGCATTCATTTATGTTAATTTCTGTGCTAAAAGAGGTAAGAAAAAGTGGTAAGCAAATGATTTTAACAGTCTTATGAATGAATGTGTAAATGAGTGAATAATTCTTGGCTTTGTTGGCTGAAATCGGATTTTACCTTGATCTCTGCACGCTGGTGCTTGCTTAAAGAAGTTTTTGTTTTCAAGAATGTTTTTAGGAACTCTTTATATGAACATTTCTATAAATAAAAAGTACTTTGTGGCTTACAATGTTACATATCGATAGTTCTTACATTGATTTCTCAATTTATGCTGTTTTTAACTTTTAATTTCAGGAATATTTCATTAAAGATACTTTAAATCCAAATTCCTGTAATTAAACACTATTTAAATGAATGCATGTTTTGAATATAGATTTTTTAAGTATGTAGTTTATTGTAGAACAGAATGATTACGTAGATTACATGATAAAAGATGAACGTCTTAATTCATAAAGAAAAATACTTCTTATCATTGCAGTTCTTTGTATTAACATCTGTTTGTGTTTACAATGTAATTTGATATCTACATTTGTAGGTTGGTATTCAATAGTATTGACAGCCGATTCAACGGTTAGCTGAATGAATGCCCACAACTGGGCAGAAGATTACGCCCAAAGCCACGCTATATGTGTTTTAATTCACCCAGCTCATTTTCATTGAAGTGGATTAGGCTGTATTAGTGATGTGGGGATTAGGGCATGGGGGCTTATATGGACAGAGTCTAATTTTTATTATGTTGAAATATGTCAGGTTTTTAATAAAAGTGAACACATTAACATTTCAGGTTAGTGCTTTAAATATTTATGCCAGCAAGAGACTGATTTAGCTTTTATGGTTACACTTATTTTTCTGGTCTCCTGTGGACACATTTTAAAGTAATGCTGCACCTACATGTCAGTTGACATATTAGAGTATTAGTTGATTATTAGTAAACTGTTACGGTTAGTAACGTCAAATAACCCCTTATAAGGTGTTAGTAGAAGAAGTTGACCTGTACTTGCAGTTATTTATTGGAAACTCTGTTGGGGACCATAAAATAAAAGTGTTAGCAAATATTAAGCTAACTAAGTCCATTATATAAGAGTCCAACATATATGCACAATTTTAACTTTATATGCTCTTAGAGCTTAAAAATTCTGCAAAACATTAGGAAAATTAATGTAAAGAGATTGACTTGACTAATATAGCATAATTGTTCATGGATTGTTCAACCAGCATGTCACGAGCAGTTAGATTTTTACAATGTGCAACCTGAAGACTATTGATATTGTAGATTTTGTTGTATTAAATATTTTATGGGTAAGTGAATTTGAGGGGAGTATTTGTCACAAGACAAATACTAAATACAAATGTTTCTGTGGTGTATTGCTTTTTTTAAGGTCATTGCTCTGGTTGAGTTACGTTCTTTTGTCATTGTACATGTTGTATCAACCCAACTTCTCATGATCTTCAATTGGCAGGCAGATGGCCTTACGTTCTCATAATGTTTTGAAAAATAAATAGAAATAAAAACAACTCCAGGTTTAACAGTCGTTTGAGGCAATGTTTACATTAAACAATTCTTCATAGCAATTCAACTAAAGGGTTAGGGTTAATTAAATATAGGGTCCAGTCTTCACCATCATTAGATGGACTCCAGGTTAGCTGATTCAAATAGCTTTCAGAGAATTCATTAGCCTGGAGATTAACACACTTTTCTCAAACTACACAGTGACAAATGTACACACTTAATATAGACAAAGATTATGAAATACACATTTGTCTGTACTGTATTTCTTTGAATATTGCTGAGATGTTATTTTGTAAAGGAAAATGGTTGAAATTGATCTATTGCACTATTGTGCAGGTCTGAACTCCAGTTACAGGTCACTGCCGCCGAAGGGGGTCTATCTTACTATACATAATGTAAACATTCACATTATGTGTTTACATTATGTACATTACATTATGCATTTGAATGTTTACAAAATAGTTGCATGAACTATTTATTTTGATAGATCAGAAGGCAATTTCTCCTGCAACCATATAAGTGATTGAGTGACAAGGCTTGGATGTGAACAACATTTAAAGTATATCAAGAGATGGAGCACAGAGGAAGGAGAGAGGAGTAGAGACAAATGTAGGTGTGGGATGAAAATAAGGAAAGACAAACAGATCTTAGAATTTTTAGCTGATGCAGAAAGAGGTTATATGGTGTTGTTAGACAGACAGCTTTATTAATGTCCAAGAAAATTATTTATAATTTTTTACACTTAATTAAAAATATAATTTTTTACACTTAATTTTACACTTAATTAAAAATTATTTAATTAAGTGTAAAATCAGGTTATCTTTTGAACAAATGAACAAAATTTCATAACAGAAAGTATAACCCATAACTGTGTTCAGAAAACCTAGTGAGCTGCCTGGTGTCTATAGGGTTGCCTTTTGCCTTAGGGTGCTGAAGATCTGGAGCACTCTGTATTTAGGGGAACACTTCTAAATGTATTGCATAGGGAGCAAATCTGGCCGGCCTTGGGGGCAATCGGTGAAAGGCTTTTGCGCTAACGTGCCACTCAAAACATTGGGAAAGCTGTCCAGTCCACTGGAGGTGCTGAAAGGAGCGTTTTTACATCAAACCATGGTTGAAATATTTAAAAAAGAATACACAGATTGGGCTGATCGCTTTTTTAAACCAGATTTCCAGTCCGAGGGTGTTGTTTAACCAAAATGGCTTTAAATGTATTTACCTACTAGTTAGTATTATTTATCTGAAAATAATCCCTTTATTTACAGCTTTACTCAGGAATAAGTTTCTGGATTGGATTTACAGGTAATTTTTTGCTTGTGTCTGTGGATCAATTTTTAGTACATTTAAATGCATTCTGTGTATCATTTGCATTGGCTTTTATAAATATGAACTATTTGGTATTGACTGTTCAAATGTAGAGTTTGGTTCAGTGTAATAAACAATAAGACACAGCAAACAAAGATGCACTATATGTTCTGTTTTACGGGTGCTTGCAAAATTGGTCCCAAATCCGATGGATCTGCATTTTCTGGATTTGACTTGGGCCCGAATGATATGGTGAAACAGATTTCTAATTGCTCCAAAAGCTGCAATTCACCATTAAGTGGCATAAGGTTTTCGTCACACCTTGAGATATTCGGCCAATCACAATGCAATGGGTCAACTGGTCAATAAGAGCACACTGCACATTTGGTAAGGATGGGCTTTGTAGAAATCAATGTGTTTTAAAAAGACTGTGTATGTGTAATACAATGAAACCGGAAGATGATCTCAAAACTTACTTTTAATATCAGAACTAAGGAACACCATGAACAAACGAGGACTGACAAAGAACTGAACAAAACCATCAGGTATATATACACAAAAGGAAGGGAGTTAACTAAACAAGACACAGGTGAGGGTAATCAGGAATCAACCCAACAAAGGAGGAGCTAATAAAGACTTATTTATGAGATAATTAATTCAAATAAGAGCTAATAATTAAACAAAACAGCAGAAACAGGGAAACACAAGAGACAATAAACATAAACTGTAACAGTACTCCACCCTCCTGGAAGGTGCTGGTTGGCACCGGGAACAAAAACTCCACCGGAGTGGTGGGGGAGGGGCAGAAACAGAAATGGAGTCCAAAAAAATGAGGGGAGGACGTCTAGGAAGAGCTGGCATATGGCAGGGAACTGGGGAGGTCAACCAAGGAAAGCACTAGGGAGGAGCTGATGGAGGGAGGAGCCATGGTGGAGAACCAATGGGACTTCCAGGTGGAGAATGGAGGAATGGAGGCAGAGCTGGTGAGGATGGAAATCCAGGCGGAGTGTAGAGGATGACAGAGCGGGTGACATCGCAGGCCTGGAAGTCCAAGGGGATGCTGCAGATCATTTTCCTATGTTCCGTTCATAGGGCTGCCACAGACTTCCTTTCGGGAATAATAATAATATTAATAAAGAAAAAGGACAAAAGCTCTTTCTGGGCGGGGCCCCTAATAATAATAATAATAGTAATAATGAATATAGCTACAAGCAGCGATTATCATTTAACACCTTTGTCTAGGTCTAAAGATATTTGGAATTAATTAGCCTGTGTTTAAAAACACCTGCTAGGTAACTTTTGCCTTGGACGTCATAGCGCCACCTATTGCCCAATCGCCACAAAATTTTGCATACCAGAAAGAATATAACCAAACGCACTTTTTGGGTTAAATCCCATGTCTCTGTGGTATTCTGGTGTTAAAATATTGCTGATTCATGATGGTTGCTAGGGTACCATTTCGATGGCAATAATTAAAGACTATGAAGTTGAAGTGTCACCATTTGTTGCTGCTTGCTAAGGCGAGAGATATGAGTCCACCCCAAATGTGTCTACAACATTCTGATGTAGAGCTATGACATCACAAAATTCAGCCCAATGTTAAGTATATGGAATTTTTCACCCACTTTTTTCGCACCCTAAGAACATTGTATACCTGATCGCTTATAAAAGTCACAGCACATTTATTGAGGATAAACCAGTTGATTTGACCCACATTCATGGGTCCACGACAAACTGTGCAGCATGAGTTACGTACAAAAGTTATGTTCAGATGTTCAGTATGCAATAGAGTAATACTGATGCCCTGTCTTAAATCTGTGTAATCAGAAACAACGGCTTTCAAAAACAAGTTCATGCCAATTGAACTAGATGATGCATTTAAACCAGCTGCATAAAATATGAATAGTTTGATTTTGTATAATAATGCTACATCATGCATGTACTGTACAGTGTGTTGTATGTTCTTCCCTGCATGTTCTTGCATTTTTACAAGTGTTTCTTCTGTTTTTCTGTTCTGTTTTTCTTTAACAGGTTGGGGCCAATTCATAGGAATTCATAGGAGAGGCTGAGGTCAGAAAACCATTTCTTTTTGTCCTTGGTCTTGGTGGCAATCTGTGCTATCAATCCTTTGTTGTTTCTGGCAGGCAGGCACTACAGCAAAACACTCTCCTTGGCATTGTTAACATGTTTAAACTTTTTTTGGACTTTCATTTTCCTGAACAGTGCACACCATTGTGGGAGTTCGGAGCAGATCGCTGTCTACAAACTTCCAGGAGCAGAATTCTATGAGACTTTTATTTGTCATGCTTAGTTGGTTATTTAATTTTATATATTTTATATATATATATTTTATATTTCCGTGAACAGTTTACATAATCTTTAGAAGGATTCTGTCAAGTATGCAAACAAACTTTCTATCATGCAACAAGCCATTACAAGGTAATGTACAGTGCCCTCCACTAATATTGGCACTCTTGCTAAATACGAGAAAAGAAGGCTGTGAAAAAATGTCTTTATTGTTTAACATTTTGATATTTTGCTCAAAATATAAACAAAAAAACTCTGCTCTCATTGAAAACAAACAATTGCAAATACAACACTGTTTTATAAAAAACTTAAATCTTTGTTTAATATATGTGTGCCACAATTATTGGCACCCGTATAAATTCATATGAGCAAAATATTTTTAAAGTATATTCCCTTTGATATTTCGCTTTTTTTTTACACCTGGGTGACTAGTAACAGAAAAAAGTTCAACGTTGACTCCCTTTTTCACAGGGGTATAAATATGAGGTAACTCATAGGCCAAACTCTCTTAGTCATTCATCACAATTGTTAAAACAAAAGAACATAGCTGTGATGTGCGGCAAAAGGTTGTTGAGCTGCACAAAATAGGAAGTGGCTATAAAAAAATAGCAAAAACTTTGAAAATGCCAATTTCCACCTTCAGGGCAATAATTAAGAAAAAACTGGAAGTGTTATGAATCAGTCTGGAAGACGACGTGTGTCTATCTTGTCCCAGCGCACGTCGAAATCTCCAAGAATCACAGCTGCAGAATTGCAGAGGTTAGTTGGGTCTCTAAAACTACAATCCAACGTCACCTACATCACCACAAATTGTTTGGAAGGGTTTCAAGAAAAAAGCCTCTACTCTCCTCTAGAAACAAATTCAAGCGTCTTTAGTTTGCCAGACACTACTGGCACTTCAAATAAGATCAGATTCTATGGTCAGATGAAACCAAAAGAGCTTTCTGGCAATAAACACCAGAGCTGGATCTTCTAGCAGGATAATGATCCTAAACATACATCAAAATCAACACAAAAATGGTTTACTGGCCACAAAATCAAGGTCTTGCCCTGGCCATCCCAGTCCCCTGACTTGAATCCCATAGAAAACCGGTGGGGTGAACTGAAGAGGAGAGTCCACCAGCGTGGACTGAAGGATCTGGAGAGATTTTGTATGGAGGAATGGTCTCAGATTCCTTGTCATGTATTCTCTGACATCATCAGCCATTATAGGAGAAGACTCAGAGATGTTATCTTGGCCAAACGAGGCAGCACAAAGTATTGGCTTTTTTTTTGATAAAACAGTGTTGTGTTTGCGGTTGTTTGTTTTCAATGAGAGCAGAGTTTTTTTGTTAATATTTTGAGCAAAAGATTAAAATGTTAAACAATAAAGACATTTTTTCACAGCCTTCTTTTCTCATATTTACCAAGGGTGCCAATATTAGCGGAGGGCGCTGTACATAAAAACTCTCAATCATAAACCTCGCATAAATAGTCATTCAATTACTTACATGTTAGTAACATGTAAAGCATACACAAATTCACTAATGGGTCATTGAATACAACATCCGCAGGAATACGAATACAGAATATAACGGCCGAGTTTAATACAAATGCGCTAAACGGTGCGTGATACACGGCTGACAAATAACTATTGTTTAATAAGAAAATCTTATATTCATCGTTATGATAAACGCGTTAACTGACAATGATCACAAACGTGATAAACAGGTAACTCACATCCTTTCATCAATGCACATTTAAACATGTTAAATGACACTTTCTGCTAAGCTGTTCTCAGTGTCATGCTCCAGTATAACTGTTTAGCGAAAATACAACAAGATACAACATATACTGTTTAGTTTTGTTATGATCACGTTTATTAGTGCTATAACATGTTTAAATCCAAAACTATTAAATACATGTGCACTCTGTTTGAAATAATAATATCGTTCAAAGGTTTCTGCCCTTTATAAATGTTGTTTATTGTTTTGTGTAGTTTAATCATTGCAATAATGTCGGTTACTTTATTATTTAAATACTTATTCTTTAAATGTCTTTCTAAATACATTGATGTAGGTTAACCTACTGAATACAATATTAAGATGTCAAAATCTCTTGTGACGCTGAAACACCGTTGATAGCTGTTTACATCTATTTGCATGTTCTTTTTGTTAAAGGATGTGTAGGATAATAAAAAGAAATTGCAGGTGTAGGTTTTCCAAGTCTGCAATTCTTAAAAGCATCGATCGTTAGCCAAAGTATACAGTGAATTCTACAAGAAAAATAGGCACACAATGCTGAGAAATGCAGCCCAGGTGGGCGATCTTGTAAGTATAGCAAGTAATTGAATTATCATATTAGTGTACCATATTATCCATTTTGGGGCAGTTTTAAATGTGATCATTTTGACAGTATTTTGAAATAGGCAGTAAAATGTAAAAAAAAAAAAAAAAAAGAGAAACGACTAGGGAAAATCTCAGAAGCTAGCTGTAAATTTATGCCAGCCAGAGGAGGATGGGCTTCCCCTAATGAGTCTTCGTTCCTCCAAGGTTTCTTCCTAATTAGGAGCTAGAAGCTAAGCCCTAGTGATATGCCTTGGTCAAAAAATAAGAAAGGTCTAAATAAATCTTAGCAAAATGCTCAGAAACGTGTAGGGAAACATTCAGACGCTAGACCAGGTGTCTGCAACCTTTTTGACATGATGAGCCACTTCATTGTTTCTTGACAGTTACTGTGTTATGCATTAATAATGCTTAATATTACGCTTTAGTAACAGTTTGGTCGTCAACAGTGTTGAATTCCTCAACTCAGCTATATTTCCATGAGAATTCTGCACAATCGCTGATCCGTAATGTCTGCAACACAGTGACAACAATAACGAATCTTTAACTTGAACATTTCTTCACTATGTAATGTAATGTATTGTATATGTAATGTATATTGTAACGAATTGTATATGTAATGTTTATTGTAATGTATTATACATGTAATGTATATTGTAATGGATTGTATATGTATCTTGTAATGTATTGTACATTGTCACATTATGCCTCAGTTGTTCCCCTGCTGACCACTAGTGGTCGCCTTTGGACTTGGGTTGGGCTTGGGGGAACCAGTTAATGATATCATTTGTTATTAGTTCCACCTGTGTTTTCTAATTAATCTTGTGTATTTAAGCAGCGCTGATCTTTCGGTCAGCGCTTCAGTATTGGTTTACGCTAGTACCTGTTTGTTTTGGAAGCCTTACTCTGCCACGTGTTTCTCGAGTTCTCTTGTTTGTAGTTTTTTTTTTATTTTGTTTTCCAAGTTACTGTTTCCGGGTGGTTACCCTGTGGTTTTGTTTCTCGTTTTTTCAAAGTATTTTATTAGTTTGTTACTTTGTCCGGAATTTTGTTAAATAAATTATCATCAGTCATCCAGTCAAGCGTTTCATCTTTGGGTTCAAGATCAATCCTCTGTGGCTTGGTAGTTAGAGCACTCGCTTTGAGCGCCAGAGACCCGGGTTCAAGTCCCGTCCTGACAGAATACTGAAGCCACCATGAACCCAGAAACGCAAGAGGACATGCTAAACATGGTTCGGAATCTCCAGGCACAGGTTCAGGGGAGGCCATGGGCTGAGCGGCCGGCGTCCGTCCTGAGAGCTGACGGACCGACGTGAGGAGCTCGGCCAGGACCTCAGAATGTCTTGCCATTAAATCCTGCTGCTGGGCCAACGCAGCGTCGTGAAATCGACCGCAGCTCTCAGGACGGATGCCGGCCTGAGACGGATTCAGGACGGATTCGTCTAGATAATCGTCTGAGGGAGAGAGAACAAGGTCGCCAGTTCATGCCGGCAGCCAGTCATGCTCATTCGGGGCCGCAGTCACGAGAGGCCCCCGAACCCATGCAGTTGGGCTCGCCTCTCTCCCCATGAACGAGAGCGTAGAATGCGAGGGCAATGTTGTCTTTACTGTGGTAAATCTGGGCACTTTCGTTCCTCCTGTCCCGAGCTCCAGGGAAACGGCCAGCCCCCACTAGAAAGGGAGGGTCTCTAGTGGGGGTGTCCCATTCAAGTCCCCCTTTAAACACCGGCCTGTCCCTTCCTGTTACCATCAGCTGGGGAGGGCACTCACACAAGCTGCAAGCCCTTATCGACTCTGGTGCTGCCGGTAACTTTATGGACGCTGCTCTGGCTCAGTCCCTCCAGGTCCCAATGAATACCCTCGCTACCCCCCTCTCCATCGTTGCTCTAGATGGTCGGCCTCTAGCCCCAGGTCAGGTGACCCACATAACCTCCAACCTAAAGCTTACAATCCTCAATCACCATGAAGATCTATGCTTCCACCTCATTGCCTCATCTGAGTTTCCCCTGATCCTGGGGCATCCCTGGTTGCTACAACACAACCCCCACCTGGACTGGGTCGCTGGTTAAGTACGGAGCTGGGGCCTTCCCTGCCAGTCTTCCTGCCTCTCCCAAGTTTATACTCCAGAGTCCCGTGAGCCCATTAACCTCTCTCGAGTTCCCGCTCAGTACCACCACCTTAATGCTGTTTTCAGTAAAGCAAAGGCCACGGCCCTTCCTCCTCATCGCCCTTACGATTGCTCCATTGAGCTGCTTCCCGGTACTAGTCCCCCTCTGGGTCGTATTTTCTCCCTGTCTCCTCCTGAACGGGAAGCAATGAAGATGTACATTAATGAGTCTCTGGCTGCTGGCATCATCCGTCCCTCCACATCCCCTGCGGGAGCCGGCTTCTTCTTTGTGGGCAAGAAGGGATTGTATATGGAGTGTATACTGTAATGTATTATAATGTATTGTACATGTATATTGTAATTTCAATTCAGTTTTATTTATATAGTGCTTTTTACAATGTAACATTGCATCAAAGCAGCTTTACACAAAATATAAGATAAATTAATTTAAAAAAATACATTAATAAACAAATTGAAAAAATAAAATAAAATAAATAAATTCTGCACAATATATGGTATCAAAATACACACAATACACACAGGACAAAATACATACAAGCAATATATGTTAGAATGAATATTTTGATTAAAAGATTACATAATCCTAAGCTAAGTATATGTCAGCAGTCTCCCAGTAAGCAAGCCAACAGGGCAACAGTGGCAAGAAAACCAAAACTCCAGTGATATATAGATGGAGGAAAAAACCTTGGGAGAAACCAGGCTTAGCTGGGAGGGCCAGTTCTCCTCTGGCACGTTAAAGCTGCAATTTGTAACTTTCCTGGATATAAACGTAGTGCTGGTAGTAGCGATTTAAAACTATTGGGTCTGATTTTGTCAAACACTAAGGAATGTTACAAGCAGAGGCGGCAGAATGTTACAATTGCAGCTAAAACATCTCACTGCTGTGACAGAGGAGGGAACAAATATGGAATTAAGCTAATCTAGGGGTTGGTAAGTATGTTAATAGTTCATTAAAGTCCATCATAGTCCCATTGATCTGTCACTGGTCGTCCCATCCTGTCTCCGCCACCATCCAGCCCTGACATAGCTGGCTACAGGACCTTGGGGAAATAAAAGACAGACAGACTTAGTGAGAGCCAGCAGATCTGTTCTTATGGGAGGTGTTTCCGGTTCCGGTTTCCTAATTAATGCAGCCTAACAACTCCTTAAGGAATTTGAGTTCAAAGGACTGTGTAGGCTGGATTAAAGAGGTGAGTCTTCAATCTAGATTTAAACTGGCAAAATGTATCTGTAGTTTATATGGTATTTAATAGGTAGCCAGTGCAGACTTGACAGAACCGGGCTAATGTGGTCATACTTGTACGTGCTGGTAAGGACTCTGGCTGCTGCATTTTGGACTATTTGGAGTTTTTGTATTAAGCCTGCAGGACAGCCACCTAATAAGGCATTGCAATAATCAAGCCTTGATGTCATGAATGCATGAATTAATTTTTCTGTGTTTGACAGAGAGAGCATGTGTTGTAGTTTTGAAATACTTTTAAGGTGAAAAAATGCAGTTTTACAGATATGGAAAATGTGGTTTTCAAAAGACAGATTACTATCGAAAAGGCCACCCAGACTCTTAGCTGATGAAGCATTTCTTTATAGAGCATCCATCAATGCTGAAACAGAAATAACTAAAACTTCTGTTTTGTCTGAGTTTAATAGTAGAAAATTGTTAGTCATCCAGGTTTTAATATCGACTATACATTCTGATAAAATTTTGATAAAATTATTTGTCTTG
>JAZGTK010002390.1:0-32144 GCA_036877625.1 Ambastaia sidthimunki | reverse complement strand
TCATAACTGAAATAATTTGGTCTTGGAAGAATTTGTTGGGAAATGTGGAGATCTCTGACTTTTGGTCCCAGATGTTGGTATCTTTGCAAAACAAGTTTGTGACTTTGTTGAGCTTTCTTCAGAAACTAACTCTCTTAACAGACAAATTTGTTGTTAGCAGAAGTTTTCATTTCATTTATTATCTTACTGTTGGCAATGAGAAACATTTGGTTTATTAAAAAGACCCCATATGTTCCTTTTCTTTCCAATGGATAATTTCTCAAATACAGACACTCGTTCTTTTCCTTAACACGTTTTTCACAGAGCTTTAAAGAGACAAAGCTTCACTGTTATAGTTAATGCAGTAATTTCTGTGTAATAATCTTGTCATTTTGAAATGTCTATGAGACAAAGTAACAGAGTAACGCTGTCTTGTACTGTTAGCTCTGTGGCCCAACAAAGCCTGTGAGAACCACAGGAACATAATGAATGACATTAGATGCCATTGTCTGTATGTGTGTGTTAATTGGATGAATGTACAAAGAAAAGGAATGCAGGAACGGGAATGTCCAGCTGGCACGAGTGGAATGCCTTCAGGGAAAATGAAATAAGGTTAGTCCGAGTTCTTGTTTTTGAAATACAGTTGGTTTAGCAATTCTATCTTGTGTTGACACAAACAGAACTTTGTACCTGTAAAACTAAAATAGAATAGAATAGCATTCCCAGCCACAGAATCAGAATTTCCCGCAAAAACCTCTTGATTTATGGGAGGTTAAACAGGGATTGTCATGGTCACAAATGGCATGTGACATCATCCCATTGGTTGGAGCTACAGAGGTGATGATGCATGGAAGGCCAGTGAGATGGAAGTCAGTTGACAGATGTTTTTGCTGATTTGTAGTGACGCAAATTGTTTTCCATAGGCATTGTCTGTGTGTGTGTATGTGCTGTGTGTGTGTGTATGTGTATGTGCTGTGTGTGTGTGGTTTGCCTAGAGCAGAATTACGTCAAAGGTCACTGGTAATGATATGCAACTTTTATTGTGATAGTTACGACTGTTTGAGTGTATACAGTCTGTTGGGTGTGATAGGTTTGTGATGTCACAGTTACGACAGCCAATAGAACCAGTTTAGTCCATTCTGCTCAATTTACTTAGTGTGATTTGTATATATTTTGCACAAAACTATTATTTGAAACATAGTTAAGGCAATTTGCCTCACATTTGTATGGAAAATAAGGCAGAAAATGCATTACGTTTATACACTTTTACATGTTTACACAAGACTCAGGCTCCTTCAAAAAAACTGATAGCCCTGCAGAACCACAACCTTTCTGAAATTTCAGGGGTCTGGTCCTCCACTCAGAAAACACTTATTCTCTTTGAAACCACAGAATGAGACCACTGCATAGTTTATACCCCTAAACTGATAAATATACCAATTGTGAGTTTTCTCTAAAGCACCTGAGGCTGATTGTCCATCTGCAGGCTGACTGAACAAGCCCAGCTGAGAAAAGCACACATGTGCTGCCTCTGTTTAAACACTCCAGAGAAGTTTGTGTGTGATAACTGTATGGCAGCTCCTTTATGAAACTCAGAAGTCCTAACCTGTTTCTTTCAGTTTATTTGCTTAAGGCATTATCTGCTCTTAAACACACACACAAACAGTACTTACTGAAGGATTATTTGCCTTGTCTCATTTATCAAAAAATGCATGCATTCTCTACAGAAATATTCCCACAGTGAAAGAGAGAGTGAGAGAGAGAGAGATAGAGTGATCAGGACACACTATTTATGGTTCACTGTCAGAGTCAGGCCCAATTAGGAGCCTCACTCACACACTAAGCATGCTTGCATACTAATCGTGTGCACTTTTTCTCTCAGTACTTTACTGTAGCGAATGGCCCTTCATCAGTCTCTGTCTTAAGTCCTCAATGATCTTCTGATAGTCAGTGATTTCTGTGTCTCCTACCTGTGTGTAGAGCAAAATCCTTTTTAAAGATCAAATGTATTATTTCTTTTATTTAAGATCAAATATTATATTTTTTGATTGACACTCATGCATCAACAATTATGTCAAGATTTTCTGTTTTTATTTTTATTGAGAAATGTAAACAGACTTACACAAAACTGAAATGAGAACTCTGAGCAAAAAGGGAATAAGGAAGGTACATTTCTCAGAACAGATACAAATAAAGATGATTTTCTATGTTTAACTGCTATTTGGAGCATTAGATCGCTACAGGAGGGTTTAATAAACAGATTTGTGTGAAAACCTGAAATTAGACCAAAAATGACATTTTTATTTGTTTTGCCTGTAGCTCATAATTAGCATTCCATGCACAGGAATGTACATAATCTTAAAACTAACATAGTGGAAACTCCAGAACCTTTGTAATGACTCATATAAAGTGACAGAATAGCTCCATATCTCCATATCATCCCCATCCTTCTATCTGTGTGTCTCTCTTGAATGCTCTCTGCTGTGCCCTGCGGTATCCTGAGAGCTTTCTGCTGAGTCATGTTTCCTGCGGCAGGAGTATCTCTCTCTCTATGAATGCACTGACATGCTGTATTACATAACCGGACACAGGCCTGAGGTCTTCATCTGAGCAGAGTGGACCAGACATAATATCTTATTGCACTTTATGTAAAGATTAATTAATGCAGGCATCAGGAAAACTTTAATTACGCTTGACTGTTTCTGCAGTATTTGTATGTGAGCTCTAATTATTTCTTGATTATTGCACAGCCCTCTGCACTGCAAAAGTCACTGCAAAAGTCACTGCAAAAGTCACTGCAATTTTGGGTTCACGTGTACAAGCCTGTTTACTGCTGATTTTTAATCCTGCTGCCCAATGATTACTTTAAAATTAATCTTTAATTAAAATATCTAATCCTCTCAAATATATTCTACATAATCTTGTAAGTTTTTTTCTGTTTTGACATAAATAATCTGACATTGCAGATTGGCACAAATCCCAGTGTGAGATGGAGTCGCCGATTTCTGACAGGGCTATCCCACAGTTCCTTGCGGTTTGAGTGAGCAAGGCCAGTTAAGCTCTGAAGATTTATGTCATTTCTAAATTCCTGACAGCTGCAGTTAAAGCTGTTTAGTAGGTCAATGTATGGCATTGGATGTGTTTTTAAGATTCATAATTCAAGTCAACACCACTTTTCAGACACGTACCTTTTAGAAAGCAGTGTCTGATGCCTCTCCCTGTTTTTTTACCCCCTTTATTCTCCCATATTTAAATGGTCTATGAAGGCCTGTGTGGTGTATTGCTTTAGGTTTTGGCAGTGGTGATCATAAAAGGTTTTAGGGTTATTTGAAAGCCATGTGACATGGAATAAATCAGGTTAATGATTTACTGATATTTTACTGTCTAATCTTTGGGATTAAAATGTCCTTTTAGATTTAATTTATTAATCTTAAATAACCTACTAAATGCATATATTTATTTCTGTATATTCTGATATTTGATCTCACTTATCCAATCATATATTGTATACCTGAAAACAGAGAAATTGGAATTCCTAATCCCACAATCTGGAGTCACTCCACCCAGAAGTGATGACCTCATATGTTACATAATCATCATACTAAAGCAATTGTTTAGAAGCTTTGCATGTCAGTCAGTTCAGAAGCAGGTGAAATCAGGATGATTTCAGATGCTAAACAAGATCAGTGCTCAGTCTGATGGTAAATGAGTTCAGTCTTAATAAAACACTCAAGAAATTAAAGGAACAGTAATGACCTCACAAGAACATCTGTGTTATGTGCACATCAATTTTTGTGGCTCCAAATTACGTATTCTTACTTTAAAATGCATTTTAGGAGCTGTCTGTTAATGTAGTAATGCAAACTTATTGACACACTTTTTGAACATTTGCTGTTTTCTCAGTTTCAGGTCATGCTGAATAAATTTTATTGTGCTTTAAAAACCTCTCAAAAATACTGTAACTCCCCCTGCAAAAAACTGTTATTCTATTTAAATCTCTCCCTGTCCCATCCCACCTAATCTGTCAGTCGAAATTGTTCCCCTCTGAGGCAATCCATGCCTTAGAGAGAATAACATTCAGCAGCCAATCCCAGCAGAGGTTGTGGGAGCTTCAGCCAATGGTTTATCACAATGGGTGTGGCTTGGACTTAGCCAGCCGCCCCTTTGTGACATCACAGCTGTTGCTCGGGCAGGGAGAGTGCACTAGGCGTGGTGACGGAAAGCTGAGTGAGCGAGGGAAAAGAGAGGAAAAGACACAAGCAGGAGGAGGGGGACCGAAACAGAAGCAGGAGATATAGGGACAGGGGTCCGCTTTTCAACTGCTAGGTTCTGCTGAAATCTCAGCATAAAGAACAACAATGGAACCAGCAGGAACGGACTGAGAACCTTCAACTCTTCCTTTGTATCTGTAAGTGCCGTTCCACTTTGCTTCCTTCGTAGGAGCCTTTTTAAGTACTGCTGGCACGTGAGTTGTACGTATGATTGTATGTTTTGTGTGCTCAGTGGAGGAGGGATGGGCAGTTACTATAAAAGAGAAGAATGCTTTTGTGTCTGTGTACTGCTTCCTTCCTACCAGCTGGTCAAAGTTGGTCTGAGGTTTAGGAGTGGTCGGTCTGCTGCTTTGACTAACATCATGTTCATACTAGTCAACCTGATTTACCAACAACAATTCTGAAACATGTTTTAAAACATGTAGTTGATTCCTAGATGGTCCACTTTGGTCATTAGCTGTTCTTAGCAACAAGCCAGCTAACAGCTTGTAACACCAGCTAAATGTCAAGCTGGTTTTTAGTACATGATAGTTTGTCATCCAGCCACTGTCCAGCTAGTGACCAGCTAGCAACTAGCTAATGACTAGCCAGGAACCAGTTATTTCCTTCCAAATTACAACTGCTATATTATGCAGGATATTTCAGGAGGGATATTTTAATGCAGCTCTTTGAATGTTGCATATGACTAAATCGTTTATTGTTTGTTTTCTTTAAATGTCAAACTTTCTGCACATCTTAAGTCCAGAGCTCAGCATCTGATGTGAGGTTTAGTGATGTCAGAAGTATATGAGCTTTTAGTGTGTTTCTGTGTGTATACACAAGTGTTGTGTGGGAGTGCATTGTGGGATCATTTTGTAAGAAGCTGGATAAACAACTGCTGATTGTTGTTGGGTTAGTTTTTGAAACAATGACACAGTGTTTGGTTTCTCAGTTGTGGCACAGACTTTATCTGGGTCAGGGTTTTTGATCAGCGGCTGACCCGTAAGATCTCGCAAAGGTTTTCTTCTGCGTTTTGACCCAATCACGTTTCCGTATGCATGTTTTATTTTTAAACATGTTTCTCATTTCAGATCAGTAAATCCTCTGTTTCTAAATATTCAAGCATTTATTTTTAGCTACAAGTGCATCCATTACACAGGTCAGTTTGTAATGAAGTAATTAAACCTGTTAGCCCAGATACCCTCTCTTAACATAACTGACTCCTCCTTCTGGTGTCGGCACAAGAATCTTAGCTATGTGTGCCTAGACGTGACCCCTTATTAAACCAACCCTAGCGATACATAAGTCTTAATATAGGCAGCATACATAAACATATAAAATCAGAGAGTGATGGGGGTTTGTGGATGAGGACAGAGAGAAGTGATATCAAACATGTTTAACATTCTCATGTTACCAACACTCATGTCTATGAGAGCAAATGCCTGCAGGAGTATCAAGGCCCACATAAGCTTTATTAAACCTGTAGTGAGACAGTCAACAGTAAACAGAGAGACAGTCAGAGCAAGACACTTACTGTCAAAACAGAGCAGACAAGTGAGATATAAAGCGACAGACCAAAACACAATTTACACAGAAACACTTTCCTAAAATAAGGGTCTTGTTTTGTTTCTATAATAATCTTGTCAAATGTGTTAGATTTTCTACATGGCTGGTAAAATAATTTGAGGTCAAAAGTAATTTTTTCTGGATCTAAAAATATGTATCATTTATGCTGGGAAATTATGTATTAAACCATGTGATGTATTTGACTAGTAAGATTAGTAACGAGTTATTAAATAGATTTTTTTTTTAATGGAAGCTGTGATGTGGAGTAAAGTTTGTTGAAAACGTTGCCTCCAAATGCAGGAAATAAAACAAAATATTAATAATTAAGTATATATCACCAAATGATAGTATTAATAATGTATTATCATTATATTGTTAATAATTAATATAGTGTTTATATTATTAATAATATATCATCAGATAATATGTTTTCCTGGCTGGTGCATGATACACGAATTATCTGCAGCAAAATTAGGTATTGGACATTGTTTTTCCTGTGTTCATCTGTGTTTATATTTCCTTCGAAATACTAATCGCTACATGACATAGTTTACACCTTTTTGTTTACCCCTGTTGTGCTTCTGGACCACTTATATAATTCGTTTCACCACAATCTAATGTTTTTATCTCTATCTCCTTGTCAAGAAGTGACTGAGATATGTCACAGCTAACCCAACTCTGCTCTTCCCACTTTATAAGAGATTGTAATGGGCCAAGCAGTAGCTCATCTTGTAATATTACTTATCTGTCTTTTTACTCTTGTTGCATCTGAGATTAACATCATGTCATTCTTCCAATAAACTTAGGAACCAAATTTTCTGCACATCTTATGAAACAGTGTATTGTGTTTACTTCAGAAAAACAGTAATATTATTCTCCTGTTTTAATGTTGCTGGTCTGGTAGTTGTTCAGCCTGCTGTCACACCCTCACATTCTCTGTCTCACCTGTAATCCTGCAGGAGTTCAGTGTTGTGCCTGGAGGGTGACATTTTGGGCAGGGGGCGGGTGGTAAAATGAGATCTAAACTACAGGAATGAGGTGTGAGTGTGTAAACATTTTGAGATGTAGCCTGTGGTCACATTTTCAACGCCACATCAAAGGTTTGCAGTAATTGTTAATGTAGTTTAGCGTTAAAAACGGCATCGCTAATGAGATGAGCATAGCTCAAACCTGGAAGTTATAAAATGTTAAATGTCTTTATTTCAGGTTAAGGTGTGTCCTGGCCCTCGGCCGCCTCTGTGAATGTCTGTCACCATGGCAAAGTTTGAGACTGGCCGCACAAGCCCAGTGGTCCGGCAGATAGACAAGCAGTTCCTGGTGTGTAGCATATGTCTGGATCACTACCACAACCCAAAAGTCCTGCCCTGCCTGCACACCTTCTGCGAAAGGTCTGTACTGAAGAAATTTGAACATGTTCTATTTTGTTTTTATTTTTAATCTTACACTTATCTTTTTACATTTATCTTTAATATTTTTGCTGCTTTATAGTAACAGTGGAGAGAGAGTACAAAAAGTAATGGGGTTTAAAAGGGGTAGCAAAAATAAAAACAGGATGTGATGCAAGCCAGGTTCAAACCCATGGCGACCGCATGAGCACCTAAGCTCAATACATATTACATTTAAGGATATTAAATTTGCTGCACACACAGTTTTAATAATATGTGCAATGACTGATGGCTTATTAATCTTTTGATAGGATGGTGTATGTGTTACTGTAAACAGTGAACTTTGTTTAGTTATTGGTGACAGTCATTGGCCTTGGTTTTTTTCTCTCTACATAATCACATGACACTGCTAACAATTATCCCAGCCTAACAATTTTAGGTTGTAAGAACGTTTCCAAAACGTTCCATTCAGTAATTTTGTAAACGCTGTTTGTCAACATATAAATAGCTTTTGTTCAAAATACATATGGAACATTCAAAATGTCCAGTGTTTTAAGAACGTTATTTAAATGGTTTGAACATTTTTAAAACATTCCATTAACTATTCCACAACTGTTCACTTCCACAACATTTTACTAATGTTAGCAATGCTTGTTCTCCAACCCTTTTCCCTCCATCATATCTGTCCTTCTTTCTCACAGGTGCTTACAGAACTACATTCCTCCTCAGTCTCTGACTCTGTCCTGCCCCGTGTGCAGACAGACCTCCATCCTGCCGGAGAAAGGTGTAGCCGCCCTGCAGAACAACTTCTTCATCACAAACCTAATGGAGGTGCTGCAGAGAGACCCGGAATGTTCTCGGCCGGAAGCCTGTAGTGTGCTGGAGTCAGTGAGCGCGGCAGCTGCCGGAAAACCGCTCTCCTGCCCCAATCATGAGGGCAAGGTAAGCCTGTTTTCACCTGAAGATAAACATACAAAAACCTGCATTGTATTTATGATGTTTTGATGTTCAGGATATGCAAAGATCAACTGATTCCACGATTTGCATCTTTACTACATTAACTTTACTTTATCTTTACATACATTAACACTTTTGTCATAAACATTAAAAATCCTATATAATCTTGTTTAATAAAGTTTTATCAGGACGTATGAATGACTTGAACGATTTGAAGTAGCAGTTTGACTCAGTTTTGAATCAGTTTGAAGTTAATAAATATTAAAATTGCTTTTTTTATTAACATTTCTCCAGTAGTTGATTTTTACCAGATGTTCCCAAAGCTTTTAGATTTTTGTATATTTTCATGTATGGAGATCTCTACATTTGAGCTACATTGAGATTTATAATAGTCACATTGTTTATTCCCTTGACAAAGAAACAGAAAACCCACCAGCGTTTTCTTTAATGCATCTTCAAAGTCCTAGTATATGTGTGTTGATGAGGTTTAGAGTTTACATAAGTAGCCTTTGATAATTCATTAACATTCTGTATGATTGAGCTGCTCGCTGCTGCCCTCTGTAGGTGATGGAGTTTTACTGCGAGTCGTGTGAGACCGCCATGTGCCTGGACTGCACAGAGGGGGAACACAGGGAGCATGTGACCGTTCCACTGCGAGATGTTTTAGAACAGCACAAAGCAGCTTTAAAAAAACAGCTAGATGCTATTCACAACAGGTACACATGCCCAGTGCATAACAGACAATCGTTATATGCAGTTCACATTTTAGCAATTACACACTATATATTGCTTGTAAAAACCTTTGCAGGTGTTAAAAGTGACCAAAATAGGGGAGGTTACCCCTAAAATAAAATAAATTAATATATTTTGCTGACTGGGATCTCAACATGGCAGCCCCTACTAGATGTCTCACTACATGTAAAATAAGACATGTTAAAAAGTTATGCTATGGAGATTGCCATGCTATTCATTATATATGACTCTAAATTATTTTTAACATGCTTTTAAGAGTATTTTTATAGCGTACTAGTTAGGGTTACTTTATGTTAATGAATGTGCATTTTATCCATCATTTGACACTCTTTTCCTTGGCCAGACTTCCCCAGCTAACAGCGGCCATCGAACTTGTGAACGAAATCTCAAAACAGCTGATAGAGAGGAAGAACGAAGCCGTCAATGACATCAACATGACGTTTGAGGAGCTGGAGAAGGTGCTGCACCAGCGCAAAGCTGCACTCGTCAATGACCTGGAGAACATCTGCACCACCAAGCAGAAGGTCAGAAATCACTCAGCAGGTTCATTTCACATTTTATCCTTTCTCTCTCACAATGCATTTTCTGCTGCAGGTGCTGCAGGCGCAGTTATCCTCCCTGCTGCAGGGGAAAGAGCACATCCAGAGCAGCTGCAGTTTCACAGAGCAGGCTTTGAACCATGGCAGCGCCACTGAAGTTCTGCTGGTCCAAAAACAGATGAGCGAGCGAGTAAGCGCCCTCGCCTGCCACGACTTCCCCGAACGGCCGCTTGAGAACGCCCACCTGGATTGCCAGATAGAAACTGAAGGCCTGCGACGCTCCATCCAGAACCTGGGAGTGCTGCTGACGACAGGCGCAGTGGGACACACGAGTGTAGCAACGGGAGAGGGCCTCAGACACGCCCTTGTGGGTCAACATGTGACTGTAACCGTTACCACCAAGGATAAGGACAGTGAACTTGTGCGAACTGGTAACGCCGTGCTGCGGGCGGAGATTACGGGACAAGATGGAGCACGGGCAACAGAGCTGGAGGTAGTGGACAATAAAAATGGAACTTATGAGATAGGGTACACGCTCAAGAGTGAAGGCGAGTACTCGTTTTCTCTGATGTTGTATGGACAGCCCGTGAGGGGCAGTCCATTTAGACTGCGGGCGATAAAGCCATCCGATGTACCCCAGTCTCCAGACGACGTAAAGAGGAGGATCAAATCACCCAGTGGGACAGGTGGGCACATCAGACAGAAAGCAGTTAGGAGACCTTCAAGCATGTACAGCACCACCAAAAAGAAGGAAAACCCTATCGAGGATGAATTGATTTACAGAGTGGGTAAGAAACGCTCAGTACAGATCTTACAGCAAATCTTACAAAACCAATTTGTGTGCATGACATGCTTGTGTGCGATTAATCACTTTTGTGTGTATTTTGTATGAGAATTAAGAGAATAAAAAGAAGTGCACAGAGAAGACGAAAATAAAGGAGTATTAATGCACCACTACTTTGCTGGTGCTGT
Organism: Ambastaia sidthimunki; assembly: GCA_036877625.1. Lineage (NCBI taxonomy): Eukaryota > Metazoa > Chordata > Actinopteri > Cypriniformes > Botiidae > Ambastaia > Ambastaia sidthimunki. The sequence continues at coordinate 21,743 of JAZGTK010002390.1, read as the reverse complement.
GACCTAACAGTTAACACGTTCTAGACACATTGGGTTATGGTGCTCCAGTAGGAAATAAAAGTTTGAATCTTGAGTCGTGTCATGATCTTGTTACACTCTTCTCTCCATCATTTCCTGTTAACTTAAACTACCAATAAAAGCCTCTTAAAATAAATAAGTACAGCTCTGTAACTATGTGACAGGGGTAATTGTTTAATCTTATTGTTATTAAATTGTACGACAGTTGTCAATTTCCTTTATATCTTTGTGTAACCCCTCAGGCTCTCGTGGGAGGGAGAAGGGAGAGTTCACAAATCTACAGGGCATCTGTGCCTCCATCAGTGGGAGGGTGATTGTAGCAGACAGCAACAACCAATGTATACAGGTTTGTCATTTGGCAATGCATGGCAGTATAAAATCATAATATTTGATCTAAACCAATTTACCAAACATTAAGTTAATGAGCTAGTAAAGTAGTTGCTGCAAGTTTATTATTTTTTACTTAATGCTAAATTTAATTTTGTCTTTATGAAGGTATTTACAAATGACGGGCAGTTTAAAGCACGTTTTGGGGTCAGAGGTCGCACCCCAGGTCAACTGCAGAGGCCGACAGGCGTGGCAGTCGACACAAATGGAGACATTATAGTAGCTGATTATGATAACAGATGGATCAGCATCTTCTCTTCTGATGGGAAATTTAAGGTGATGTTTAGGTCATATTTTTACTTAGTTTACACTGTATGTATGTATGTATAATATATATATGTATATATACACACACATACATATATATATTTATATATATTTATATACATACATACATATACATATATACATATGTATATATCCCTCTTACTGTATATTGCAGAATAAGGTCGGTGCTGGACGTCTGATGGGACCCAAGGGTGTAGCAGTGGACAGGAACGGTCATATTATTGCAGTGGATAACAAAGCCTGCTGTGTTTTCATCTTTCAGTCTAATGGAAAACTGGTAACCAAGTTTGGAGCCAGAGGCACCTCAGACAGACAGTTTGCAGGTACAGCAGGACAGCAAAAAAAAATGCTGTTGTATATAGTTATAAATGTTGCAGTGGTTATATTGTTCGAGTTTTAACAAATGCACTGGGATTTAAAATGTGTGTGATGATATAAAGAGTTGCAAAAGTTACAGTTAACCAGAAATGAAGACTTTCAGTCATGCTCTGTGTGTTGTGATTTCTTGTCATCTAACATCTCTTTCTAATACTTATAGCTCTTCTTGTGCCTTTAAATGTCAGCATTCATTAACACTGTAAATTTAAGTTTACAAAAACAGCCTTGATCACAATAAATGCCAAATGGACCTTTTGCAGGGGAAGCTTTTGTATATAGATCTTAGCAAAAAAAACATCCTATTATGAGTGAGATGAGTGATTATTCATTGTGGGAGGACAAACACACTGCCTATTGACCATTGTGTGTGTGTGTGTGTGTGTGTGTGTGTGTGTTTTATAACACACAAATGGCCAGATTTACCTAGGCTTTGGTTCCAGTGTTTAATGTCTCTGCCTCCGTTCTGCTCCCATGTTTTAGTTAGCCTGAGGTATAAGTTGCATCTGTCTGTTATGTATATAATGGAAAATGCATGCAGACATGTATGAGTTTATAAGCTATTTATACACTAACTGATTATAGAGCTTTACAAAGATACTGGTACATATTCATTAATCATGCTTTTTTTATTTATTTATATATTTATATATTTGTATTTTATCCATTACTTTCCTGTTTAATTGACTGTTTTTACTGATTCTCTAAAGCGAGTGCATGTGATTTGGAAGCGTTTTGCTGACAAACAGATGCATCTTGGTTTGAATCTTGGTTTAAGTTGTATGTCTCCAGGCGATCATATTTTCTTTGTGTTCCATGTCAGTTCCGTGTTTTTTTAAAGAAACCCCTTCTGCATTTTTCATTTATTTGCTTACCCTTTTCTGTTTTCCCATTCTTTTTTAGACAAATATAGTGCAAAGTTTGCACTGGAGCAAAAGCTTTATAAATCTGTCCCTGGGTTCAGTAAGTATTGAGTGAATTTACATCCCAAAATGTGGCGACTTCTTATTCCTAAATATGTAACACATGAAATCATAAAGATGAATCATATTTTTATATTGAACTGGGAGAAATTACTGAATGATGCTGTGATTCTGTGATGAATTAGAATTTACACTATGTGCTTTTATCTGAACAAAGTCCAGCTAATCACAATCGAATGGATTAGCAAACTGTCTAATATATCTGAAGATGGGTTTAGTATTAATATTAAATAAATGGGTCTTCAGCTCTGATTTGTACATCACTGCTGCTGTTCTTCAGTCCTCCATCTCCTGCCTTCCTCTGTCTCAACTCTTTAACTCAACTCATCTTTTATCTCTATCATTTTCTCTGTTCTTTCACATTCAGGTCCACACTTTGTTGCTGTCAACAACAAAAACGAAATTTTGGTGACGGACTTCCACAACCACTCTGTCAAGGTCAGCTTGCTTAAGATTATTAATGGCACTTACTAAAGTCGTACTTACAAGTTTTTTTGCATTGGTAGAGCATTGAGTTAGCAGTGCAAAAGGTTGTGGGTTCGATGCCAGGAAACACACATTCTGATCAAATGTATTGCTTGAATACACTTGCATGCATAAATGTAATAAATATATAACAATTTTCAAAACTGGTATCTTCTCAGGTCTACAGTGCAGACGGGGAGTTTCTGTTTAAATTTGGCTCCCATGGAGAGGGAAACGGCCAGTTTAATGCCCCCACAGGAGTTGCTGTGGATATTAATGGCAACATCATTGTAGCAGACTGGGGAAACAGCAGAATACAGGTATCACTAAACACCCTTCCTCTCCAGATCATCTCTAGAGATGTTTGGAAACACTTTTAAAATAGGACAATCTTTACAATGATGTAACATTTCAAGACTCCATGAAATCAGAATTGGGATTTTGTGACTTTTAGTCCATGTTTATTGTTGAGTGTTTATATAAATCTGTAAGTTGAATTAGCCAACAAAATTAAGCTAGCAGTTAATCCAACCCAACCCATGTGCATTTAAAATGTTTGTTTTTCTAGCAAAATGGAACAAAATATTGAAGCTTGAACTCACCTTGCACTACACAAATCTGTCACAATTTCATAGGGCTGCCTCAGAGTAATCTCTGTTTCTCTTGTTGTTTCAGGTGTTTGATAGCTCAGGTTCATTTCTCTCCTACATCAACACAAGTGCGGACCCTCTGTATGGACCGCAGGGCCTGGCTTTGACCTCTGAAGGCCACGTTGTGGTGGCTGACTCTGGTAACCACTGTTTCAAAGTCTACAGGTACCTTCAGTAACTCACAGGACCTTCTGCACCTCAGGTCCTGCCTCAGGTGCCACAACCTCTCCAGCCACACGTCATAATCCTCATACCAGAGAGAAAGAATCGAATGAACAAAAGCACTTTTCTTGTGTCTTCTACTGATGTTCCAAAAAAGACTTCTGTCCTAACTGGGAATGTTGATTGTATGTATTAGAATCCATATCAATGAGCACAGATTCCTTTTGGAAATCATCCTGGATTTACAAGTTGTGTATAAATTACATATATCAAAGCATTTGGTTTTCCGCTGCTTAAACTCTTCCGGAACTCAGTTATTTCCCTCCTCATAGTGATATTGACAGCTGCAACAAATTCAGATTGTGAATTTTGTTATTTGTGTCCTGCTTTTGTAAATATACAAATTTCTGTACATATGAATATATTAGGTGTATGTAACCTGTAAATGACACTGGCTTCTTGTATTGTTCTGACTTTGACAGCATTTACCAGAGAGTTCATTATACGTGACCTGTCTTGAGGGGGCGCCTTTAGCCAACCTGCTGTTCAGAGCGGGCAGACTGAATCCTGGGACAATCCCTGATTCAGCTCTCTGCTCACAGCAGGTGTCAACAGCACAGGAAGTGATGCGTAGCCCTGCTGTGTGCTGTTTTTAAAGATCAAACCAAGAAACTGTAGGAGCCAAAAAAGTACATATTTTTATTTTCCATTCCAAATTATTTATTTTTCTAAAGCACAAGGCTACTTTATGTGGAGTTCAGAAATCAAACTAAGAATTTAGAATAGAGGAATAAAGAGGAACTAGAAAAAATAGTGAATTATTTCAAGAATGTTGTATTTCTAATGTTCTATAAACATGATTACCTGTATAGAATTATATATCTTCCCTGTAAATAATCATTCAGACGCATTTATCATTGTGTTCATAGTGTAGCAACCAAATGTTTTCTGTCAGTATTATAGTTTTTGCTTTATTTATTTTTTAATGTTTTGTAACACAAATGTATCCCTAAATGTTTTAATGTCTTACATTATCACCAGCCAATGATATCAAAATATCAAGATTAGGACAACACGTTTCATTAATAATCTATTTTCTATGTGATACTGTACAAGGTCGAAAGGTGAATTACAGTTGGAACTGTAAACATATATTAATATCTGTGCACAAAATTTGTTTTGCATGTTAACAATGAGTTTATCAGCAGTCTAGATATAATTTCTGGCTTAGTCCTTAAATTACTTTTGCCAGGCTGGATGTAATAACCAAAATTATATTCTATATATTGATTAGTTGCTTCCATAACTCAATTCAACGCATGATCTAGTTCTTGAACAAATGAGTTTTTAATGTGCTTTATGGGTAAATCACATATGAAGGTCTTGTATAACACAATCACAGTTTGAAATAAACAAGTCACTTGAAAAGCAAATAGGTTTTTTTCCAAATACAAGGATCAAAACTCAGCAAACTACGCTGGGTATAAATTAACTGGATATCTTAAAATGAATCAAAACAGTTACCTTAATATAACCCTAAAGATTACGAAACAACAGCCATTTTGAAGTTTCAGATTTTATTTTCCAAATGTCTTTACTACTGCAAAAAATGCTTAACATTGCAGTTGTTTTAACACATCACACAGAAATTCTGCACGGTGCCATCCAGCAGTTAGTGATGTAATAGTGATGTAACAGTTCTTACATCAGCAAATAAAAGGAAATAAAAACGTTACACAATACAAAAGTGTTTAAGTTGAACTCATTCCTTGTGAGAAACTAGAGAATGATTAATAAAGTTCATACAAATCACCAATGAGTCGGACTTCAGAAATGCTTGCGTATATTGTGAAAAAATTGTCATGTTACCCTGTTGAGGTCAAAGACACATTTTCTAAAATAGCGTATGCACAAAATATTCCAGCTCTCTTTTCACAATGAATGTTGAGCTTTTCAATAACCAAAATGTTTTTGTACGAACAACCAACCGCAGCTTTCATTCAATTAACATACAAGGTCAAAAACTCCTCTGAGCTCCAGTAAAAGATGTTATTCGTGACTTCCGTTTGTGCTTGTTTTTTGTATAAATTAAAACTAAAATACTTGATTTTGCCATCATCTCTGTTCATCAGCCTACAATGTTGAACAAAACAGATTTAAATATTTAATATAATGAATCTGATGTTTAAAAATGATGTAAATAGTTTTAGGAGTCAGTTATACAATGAATCTATTGAGATTGTACATAATTATAGGAACAAAAAATGCTCTGCTCTACTTTGTTACTGGAAACTCGCCACATGTACTCAGTTGCATAGCACCTATTGCGGTCTGCAGCTAAGATATGTTTGTACAACATTTTATGTAACACTTGTGACAGGGTAATTTGCCTAACAAATATTTCCTTTAGAAAATTAATAAAAACAAATACTTGAATATATGCCATACAATGGGATACACATAGATAAAAGCCTACAAGTTATTTGCCAAATAGACGTGTTGATTTAAATTTAGCTTATTCAATTCAGCTTTTGACCTGATTATTTTAAACCTGACCTTATTTTAAACCTGTACATTGTACAAAAGACAACACTGAGGTCAAAGACAAGACTACACAAAGCAGCTTGAGCTGACATTTGTTAAAAACCTGCAGTCTCTCAACCTGAATGTCAGTGGGGCTACATCATAATTCAAGAGCAAGAGAAACCAAATTCACTCCTTCAGGTTATGGTGTATGAACTAGTTCTTAATTCAGATCAACTGAATCCAAAACCCCCGCCGAGTGTGAACACTCCCTCCCGGCTTTCAGGAGGAAAATGCCCGTGAAAGGTTTACTTAGAATAATAGCAATGACAGGAGCCTTTAAAATTTTCCTGTTTGACGCCGCAAGTACGCAGCACTAAGCCCCCTGTGGTTTTCAGTAGAAATGACATATCTGTAGTCGGCTGCCTGGATCGTTTTTCCCAGGGCTAAAGAAAGGCGACACAGGCTCGTCAAAGTACGTGACAAAGTTATAGATGCGTTTCATGGTGACCGCGTCAAAAAACGTAACATGGCCTCTGTCGTAATCCAGAAAGACTCCGACACGCGGCGAGTTCCAATAGTCCGCCACAGGCACGCGCGAGTCCTCTTCGTTGGCGTACAGTCGGTCTTGTAGACACAGGCTCCAGTAGCCAGCGGAGGGCGAAAGGTTAACAAAACCCTTCCGGTTGCTGTACTCTGTGGTGACGCCCAGATACCAGACACCCTTGTCCCGTACGTCCACTTCCCAGTAGTGCTGCCCGCTTGAATACTGGGCGGTGGCGAGAACCCCAAAGAAGCGCGTGAAACGCTGCGGCAGGTCGGGCTCCTGGGAGCGCACGCGACCCTCTTCCACCTTGGTGTCGAAGTCGCTGATGGTCAAAGATGGGTGAGCGGTGTCCAGATCTAGAGTCAGATTCTGAGGCACTGCAGGTTGAGAGAAGAACTGGTCAGCAAGACTATTGCAATTATTTCCTGGTATAATATTGACGTTCTGTACCTTTAAAAGCAAACTATAAAATACAAATGATTAAAACAAAATGGTATTCCAGTATATTTTAATCACAACAAAGCACCATATGATGGTATTGCCTCAGCAGCGCAAAGGTTGTGGGTTCGATCCCAGTCACATGTGACAGGTGAGGTATCAGTCGAGAGGAGCACTCACTCGTGTGCAACACGTGCATCATCTTCTTCCACATGATGAGCTGAAAGGGGCCTGTGAACTCAGAGAAATCCGGAGGGCAGGCGGAGGCCTGAACGCTGAGGTTGACATGGCAGGGTCTGTGAGGACGATAACCCCAAAAGATAAGAGCAAACACCCTAAAATACAATCATTAAAAAGCTGAAATAATTCAAAACATCCATTTCAAAACAATAAAGATCCACATACCTTGAGTATGAATTACTGATACTCTAAAAAAAAGAACACAAAAATGTTAAACCAAAATTGCATCAATAAATAAATGACTGCAGTAAGTTTGGCTTTAGTGCGCAGGGTGACATGCAGGCCCACACAGAATCTACACCCACAGAAAGCTCTGCAGAATTCTACAGATTTCCAATAGCCCACCATTCACAAAGTTCTTTTACCCACCACTTGTGTTTTCATTTATTAAACATTTTGGCTAATTTGGTTAATTTGACTACCAATAGCAGTGTAGGACTCTTAGCTACAAGTAAACCATGTTTAAATCCATTCCACAGATTTAGCCTCAGAAATCAGTGCAGAGAATATGGAAAAAATGTACATTCTGTCCATTTGGGCCTGACAATGCCCTTGTAATATTCTGGAAATCTTTTCTGAATCAGTCTGAAAAATTCATAACAGTTAGACGTATACAGTTTTATATTATTAGCACCTGATTTTTCTCATAAATGCTGTGTTAAGTTCACCTCAAAGTTAGCAGTATCACTGAGCTGGTTCTGAATTTCAGTGATGGCTTTGTTCACTTTGGCCGCCTCGCTCTCCACAAGCTTCAGGTTCTCATCTATCAGTCCAATAGTGGCCACCGCTTCTGCCTCCAGCCTTTCCAGAAGATCATCCTTCTCATCCAACAAAAACTGAACCAGGGCACCAACATCATCCTCAATCTTCTCCTTCAGGGCTTGTTTCTTGAGCTGTTAAACATCAAGAACGCTTTGAGTGTCAGCAACAGACCTTCTTCCAGTGATCATGGAACCCACTACAGATTGTATAACCAGCTGATAGCGGTGTAATATTTAAGTACTGTGTATAAATGCAAAGACAGCATGAGAACGACTCATTTTTCATACCTTAATGTCAGTTTTGACCTGCTCGTCTGTATTCTTTACTCTAGCACACACAGATTTCTGCCAGTTCAGCTTGATGAGTCTCAGCTTTAGTTCACTCTGTATATGAAAATAAGACAGAACTTTAACTATGAAGCATTTTATCAACTCACATTAATATTCCAACTCATTACTCATTATCCTATAATGTGGTTCCTCCAAGCTGTCAAAGATTTGGAACCAAAATAAAAATTAACTTATCACATGTAATGCAAAGAACAAACAGATAACAGATACAAGAAATGGTGGGAATTAATTTTATGGACATATGGATCTTATTATAATAGCAGCAACAGTATCCAAATAATAGTATAACAACAAACAAACTGGCCCCAAGTTGTGCAGGAGTTTAAATAGTCTTAAGAATCAGTTGCACATTTTATTTGCCTGATTCATTTCCTTCCTACTGTTTTCCTGTTTTCGCTACATGACAACATGTTTAATTCTGAAATGCTTTCCTGTTGCTTTGCTTAAGCAACAGATTCAGTGTCTAGTTTTGAAAATGACCTTGAAGCATGTACAAGGAGTACCACAATGATCCAAAGAAACAGACAATATACTGCTGTGTGCAAAAGGCGTCACATTTCAGTTTCATTGTTTTAACAGTGTTTCCCCCTCTTGACTTTATCACCATGGGTCTAATGCTCCAAGCAAGAACATTTTGGTATTGTGCATCTCAAACAGTACCATCAAACACCACCTAACTGCATTCTACATATATTTCTGAGGTAATCCGGAATGTGTTAATTCTCAGATACATTAGGAATTTATTTGGACTACGCCGTCAAAAAGTTACTCCAAGTTCCAAAACCAAGGTTAGCCATATACAACACTAATGCTACCAGTTCAGTTGCCATTTAGACGGAGATAACAAGATAAATGTACTTGACATTTCTAAAAGTTACCAGAAGTTGGATTGTAGATACAGACAATACAACATAGATAAAGCAATCTAGAACTAACCTTCATGTCTTCAACAACTTCTGGAACAGGAGCAACATCATGGTGTCTATCAGAATTAGACAATGAAATGATCACTGCATTGTGACAACACCACAGGGCACATCTGGTCTTCAGACAGTGATAGTTTCTTAAAACATAGTGAGCTAGTAAAGCGCACCAAACATGCCGCCTAGGTAGGCAGCACTGTAGATTTTAAAACACGGCCATCGTCTCAGATCTACTCTATGGAAAATCTTAAATTATAGCATGTTAGTGAGTGGTTAAAAGAGACACAATGATCATTGCATCTCACCTATGGGTTCTGGATTCTCGGCACACCACGCAGATGGGCTTTCTGTCCGTGTGACAATACAGTTTGAGCTCCTCGTGGTGTCGCTCACACTTCCCGTCCATCTTCACGGGTTTTGCTGGCGCAGAGGGCCTGCACGTCTTCAGATAATCGAAGTCACTCAGTTTATCCACCAAGTTCTTCACCAGGTAGTTCTTGGTAAAACTCATTTTGGCGAACACCTGCAAAAAAAGACAACGTTGCAAATCAAATGCATTAAAATGCATGTACTGTATTGAAACGCCGGCGGTTTGTATCAGCTGACACAATAAACGTGGTCGGAAACGCAGCTGATCTTTTCGATTGGTCGATATCTCATATGATCAATAACACAGTAACATCCGATTATTATAAGACTGTCAGTTTAGAACAGTTTGCATTTCACAGAGCCCAATAAATATAAACCTGTTATTTGTCCTTAACCAGAAATGTAACTAACCGGCCCATAATCTAGCAACGTTTACCAAAACAAACCACACACCATCCTGCACTCCGGACACTGGTAACCCACATCGTCGCCTCCATTTTCCTCCCAGTGCATCAAAATGCACATGCGGCAAAAATTGTGACCGCATTTTAAAATCACGGGATCGTCGAAATAATCGAGGCAAATGGAACAGACTAACTCTCTCTGCAGTTCCACTCTTGAATCTCCAGCGGTGGCCATGTTTTGCTAAGCAACCGTGCAACTGTTTAACAAGCCCAATAGCAATTTTAGACGGAAGGATACAGAGAGAGAGAGACCATTCTGGAGCCACTTCCTGGTCCAGTCACGTGGTGGCCAGTGACGAAAATGATTGGTTGTACGATCTAGGCAGATGTTGGGCTGTAAACATAGGAGGCCATGCTTTTGGGGAAGCGTCAGGCTGTGATTATTTGATGGCGTATTTTCCAAACACGAACATATAAACATTAAACATCTGAGTAAATTGTATGCATATGTGCACGTGCATTTAATATTACTAAACGTCAAAATAACCGAATTTACAATTGACAGTATGTATTGAAAAACAATTGAATATCGAATTGCTATAAAGTTTTCGTGTTATAGTATGTAATGAATACTGTTAAATCTGTCTAAGTGTGAGATTATGCACTTTTGTTTATGGTTAATAAGTAAAATTTGTTTGACAAATCCTTTAATTTACATTCTGTATAGAACAGACAGGAGGCGCTCGAGTATCTAAAAACAGAAGAAGACATGAAATCTGGTGCCGCATGTTGAGAATTAGATGAAACCAAATCCCACTCACAGCCTGCCATGGGCAGTTTGAGCCAAGAATACATTATTGTGTAAGCTGCACAGGCTCATTTGAGTCTATTTTATTAACAGGCTTGGTGGTGAACTAAGATTTTGCAATTGACTTAAACAGCTGACAAATAAGATTTGTTTTGTTACCTGTAATAAAAGATAAGCCTTTTACTTGTTATACCTTGCAGACTATTTCATTCTGTTCACTCCAACAGATATGTTTTAAAATTACTGCTTTTGCTACAAATGTAATTCAATTAGATTTCTCATTAACTATGCAATAACCACAGCTGAACAGATTAGCACATTTTCAGTGGAAAAATAAGACATTCAAAGCTATCAAGTCTCAAGACTTAGTTTATTTTTTGCTCGAAGGCCCATTACATAAAAAATGCACTTAGCATTGGAAATATTTAGCAGTGAACCATGTACAAAAGCACAACATCTCACCATAAATACCATTTCACACATAAAAAAGAATATTGTGCCCAAAATGTCGTGCTTACATCTGTTTGCCAACATATAAGTATCCACTGACCGTATTGCATAGCACATGTTCTTTTTGAATATTAACAGCCGGATGAAGACAATATTTGTTGATGATCTGGATTTGTTGAATGGGACAGATAACACAATGTTCATTCACTGAAGTTGAAGTTTGACTTTAATGTATGTCTGAAGTCGACAAGTACTTTAATGTATGTCTGGATTGTAACATAGTAACAGTTGTAACAGGGAATGTAACCAAAATTAGTGTAGCTTTACTATTGTGGATATTTAGCAAACTGCTCAGTGAATTAGCAGCTCACTGCAGAAACTCTGACTGAAAAACACATTTTGGAAATGTGAGAGATTTCTTGTGTCACAGTTTGTTTTTCAACTCAGTCCTCTTCAATAGAAAAGACTGCAATATTTAAGGAGTAATATTTGCATACGTATACTTCTCCCTCGAATGCTAATGCATAAATAATAACAACTATGGAAACAAACTGCAGCACCCAGATGAAACGTGACAACAATTGCCTAAATGTAAACAACAAACAACAAAAGAATGTAAACTTTGTGACAGCAACAATATGAAATGCATATTGAGAATTTCTGCATTCAGACAGCACGTTTGTATTACACACTGAACAACTGAGAAAATGATCATACATTTCTTCAAAGACATCAAGTAACCCAATCTTGAAATACAGCAGTGAGACTGTAGTACAATAATATTTAATACTTGTGATGCATAAAAGTGAACACACACAATAGCAGTGTCACTGTGATTATCAATCCATTTAAATGTGCATAAACCATTTCACCTATAAGCAATGACTATTCCTCTCTGCCAGAGCCGATATTTTTTTCCATAAGCAAATCTTTATAAGATCATCATATGATGAGTGACCTCAACAATCTGCCCATGCTGGACATGCAAAATATAAAGTAAAGACAATGTAATTTGGACATGTCATGAAGACTGGATGGAGATTTCTTTGGGCTGGAGATGAACTGGGTCATGAGTTCTCCTTAAAGGTACAGTTCACCCAAAAATTACAATTTGTTATTATTTACACGCATTCATACCATGTTTTTCTGTCAGACAAAAAGGTAGGAATTTTTAACAGTTCGGACTAAACACAAAGCATTGGCTGACAGAGAAATTTGTCCTTAAAAACAACAAGTTCAATTTTAGTCTGTTCTTCACAACCTATCAGTGTTGTTTCAGAAGACTTTTGTCTCATTTGAAGCTTGACATATGTGGTTATTATAAACTGCTGTTTACAAGAGCTGTGCTATGATTCTTTAAATGTGTTCTATGGATAAATAATAGCATTCCGAGTTTTGGAAAAACAGACATGAGGGGGAGTAAATAATCAGAATTGTTTTGTTTTTGGGGATCTGTTCCTGTTAGGTAACACTTGTCAGAGGCACTTGTTTCAACAAACGAAACGAAACGAAACATCCAATTTATTCGTTGTACGACAGGTAGTCCATTAGTCCCCTCAGACCTCCGAACCGTTACCATTATCAAAACTACTTCTAACTATAACAGGCTGAAGGCTGGACGAGACTCTTGGGGCTTTTTTTACAGGCGTCCGCTTTGAGCGAACCATCAGCACCGATGCTACAACAATGAGGACGATGAGAAGCAGCCCCATGAGAGCCCCCACCACAGTTACTGCGTTGTCTTCTGCATCTCGCCCACTGAGCTCCCTCGGAGACAAGCCGCCTGTGAACAGTTTCTCCCCAGACACAGCACGCCGACGGTTACGGTCCAACGCAATGTGCATGATGTTGGTTCCTCGGTTGTTTTCAGGCCCTATCTCTTCTGCTAATACCGGGACTTCACCATTGGACCGTCTGGAGCGCCTTCTGGCCTCTGCCGGTACGAGGTCACCTGACGTCAGTGAGTGGTACTCTAGACTTCGCTTGCCAATGCCACGTTTGGAGTTGTCTCTTGAACGCACTGTGTAGATGGTGTGAATGTACCACTCCCTCCCTACCGCCACCTAGTGGACGAGAAGGATAATGCCGGATTTTAACAATGCTTTAAACATCTGACACAAAGTGAATTACAGTCATTATAATCATGTTAATGTTTGCCTAAACTAAAACAGTCTTTACACTATGTGTTTAATGTATGGGCCTCACAAACAATGGCTTAAATGTCATTGAAATTTCCATAAACCCTTGTAAGTATTAGACCTGGAATAAGGGAGTGGAATCCAGCCGGAATCCATCAGAGCCTGGCTGCTTCACTAAAGAGATGGCAGAAGGGTCGTCCACAGCAAGCACAGCATCGAAACTCACGTCCCCAAAACTCTTGGCCTGAGTCTCTGGCTGTGCTTTGTCCTAGAGAAAGATGAAGTAATGGGACTATTTTCAAACAGGACTATATCAGACTTAATTAATAATAATTTCCAAATGTTACAGAAAACCTTGGGAATATTGTTAATATTGGAATATTATTAACAGTCCTTCTTAATAAATGATGCTTTAATACGTGACTTTTTATGACTATGGTCCTGAATTGCTTGTCCAGCATTTTATTTTAACATCTATTGTACTCACAATAATTTTGAATCGGTAGAGCAGGGAAGACGAGTCTGCAAGACACCCAAACTCAGATCTGGTGGGATTGTACTTGGGTACATATCCATCAGCTCCAGTGCACAGATACACCTTCTCAATGTTACAGAAGAAGGAGTCACCCAAGTTCTGAACAGGGTCCACCATCACCCGTCCATAGATCATGTCACCTTGAGAAGAACATGCTCAGTTGTACTAACCAGTGCTAAAAATGCAACAAGAAGGGCAGTTCTAGACAAAACACAGAGACGAAATGAATTATGTGGGAAATGTTTCAATAGACGGCTTTACCCTCTGAAAAAGCAGCATCACTCTCCTGACCAAAGCCCATAGATCCATCTGACAGCCACAATGACTTCTTAGACAACAGGAACATCTGTGTGTTGAGACTGAACTCCACAGCAACAGGGTCACTTACCTAAAAACAGTAAAAAACTTTATGTAAGTATCTGGGATTTTATTGATCTTTAAAATCTGCAAAACCAAAAAAACATGTACATGCCAAGACATAATTGGAAAAGCAACATATAAATATATGAACACACACATTTTATTGGTACTGAACTGAATGATGTTTAATGAATTCTCCACAGTATCTAATAACAGTCTGTTTTTGTTTACCTGTTGAAACCGAATATCTAGGTCAAAAGTAACATGTTCTCTGGGATTGCAGACCAGAGGAACGGAATATTCAACGTTCAGTGCTGTCGTACAGGGGACCAACTTCACTGTGTACGTGCCTGAATAATCTCGAACCTGCGGGTCACAGATAAACGCACTGAACGCAACAAAACGGAAACTCATAGAATTACATCTGAGATTTGACCACACAGAATCTGATTAAAACAGACTGAGAAACTCACAGCAAAGTCTGATACGAACATCCACTGCTGAACAGGCTGGTTGTAAGTGGGCTCGGTCCTAATCAGAGTGAGGTTAAAGGTCAAGCCTGGGTGGTCTGCGCTCAACACGATGGACTTCGCAAAGGATTCTGGGTAACCAGGTGAGAGAAAGCAAATTAAAACAATGGAATTTACTTTGAAAGACAATTTCACTAACTTTAAGATGGTTTAAAATTTTTTAAAGTACTATATGATGCCAGTTCTGTTTAAGCAACACAACTAGCCACTTTTTCAGATTGTTTGATGCTACCTGCTGTTTTCAGACCCTTACATTTGCTAAATGATAAATGAATATAAAATAAAGAGGATAAATGAAACTTGCAGCATCTATGAAGATGGAAGATAATAAGAAACTCACCAGAATGTACCACCACAAACAAGCCTCTAAATCGAGCTTCTGTGCGGAAGTTCACAACCAGCCTCCCCTCATCATTAATCCTCATGCTGGTTGGATACAAGGCTCCTGCATAAATCACATTTTGTAGCCTCTAATTTTGCACAAATCATTCTCGCGCTGCACATTTAAAAATGTATGAATGTTTTTGCATTACTAAAACATCAAACCAAGTGGCATCCGCAAACAAAGATGCTAGAAGCTCTTTTTTCAAAACTAAAGCTCTACCAGTTGAGTTACAGGAGCCTTCCTGTAGCTCAACTGGTAGAGCATTGCGTTAGCAACGCAAAGGTTGTGGGTTCGATCCCAGGGAATGCAAGTATTGTTAAAAAAATGTATACATTGAATAAAAAGCGTCTTTGGATAAAAGCGTCTGCCAAATAAATAAATGTAATGCTTAGCCATTTTTGTAAATATTTTAGCATGAAGAAAAGTGTGCAAATACGTAAACATCATTGTTTTAAATTGTATTATTTATAAAATATAATTGTATTATTAAATGCACAAACAATCATTGAATGCATTAGTAAGTGTGGCTTACACGTCTACTTTGTGTACCACCACTGTACTGTTTTATGTGTTGTTTTAGAGTGAGATATACAGCTGCTTAAATCCTGATAAAACAAAATGTAACCAATTGAGGTGTAAAAGCAATTTCTTTGAATGTGGAACTTACCCTGCAGTTCTGCCTGCGGAGGGCTGTCGACACCATCCCTCCACAAGATGGCAGTGTCATACACAAAGGTGAGTCGCAGTTCAGACTGCAGGTCAAAATGCTGCCAGCCCCCCGCGCCCACAGGGGAGTGAAATACATATGAGACATGAAGCGGAACTCGCAGATTGACGTACGACTGCACCAGATTCAGCACCTATTAGAAAAGATTTCAAATTGTATTTAATCTTATATTATATATAAGAATTTGTAACCAAATGAGCAAAATCTCCTTTTGGAAACATCCTCATTTGTAAAAAACACTATAAAAATATTGTAATTTTTTTATTGTAAAATGCAGAAAACTTTTGTTAGGGTTACAGTGTGGGTTAGGTTATATTGTTTATAACTAGCTGCGTATAAAACAAAATAAGACTATGAAATGTCCCCATTTAGATAAATAAATAAATAAATACATTTAGATAAGTGTGTGTGTGTGTGTGTGTAAAAATCACCTCTGGCTATTTGCCAAAGCAAAGTTCTAAAAGATTAGCTGTCTCAAAGCATAATCTGTTTTGATTGAATGAAACATTGGCTGATTTACATAGTCAATTATTATCCAAATACCAGGCAAAAAAATATGCTTGTCAGTAATGAGGCCGATCCGAACACCTGCTGGACTAAGTTTAATCAAGATGTGGAAAATCCCCATGAAAATTCTCAAATTCCCATCCTGAGGGAGAGTCAGGCTGTTCGTATTCCACCTCAATTCAATATCCTCAGCAGGCTTCGAGTACGTCCTTTGAATGAAGCCATTTTGAATCTGTCTTGTTTTAATGGGAGCTATTGAAGATTTTAAGAATTATTTTGGTAATAGCACAAAAAACATTCTCAGGTTCAAACTCAAGATTGAGGGAAAGCTATTAAATCGACACCTAAAATTTTAAATTGAAATAGAGGGCACGTACACAAGCCCAGTGGGTTACAACAAGTCAATCTTCTCCTTTATTGACCACAATAAGGAATGTGGCAGCCAAATCCTGGGAGAGTTATGCCTGACACTTAGTGTTGTGCATAATAATAGATTATATAACAGAAAGTTCTCCGAATTCTGAATCGCATACAGAATTAAAGCCAAGTGTTTGCCAAGTTTGACTGATGCAATTCCTGATACATATTTAAACATAAGTGAGGGGTAAAAAACAGATTTGCTCCACATTCAACTTGAGGGCGTGGCTAAATCTACAGCACTGTAAACATCTATAGTTGTTTAGAGATGGAGGAAGAACCAAAATGTATATTGTCTGTTGGAATCTGGAAATTCTTTTGGGAATCTGGGAATGCCTGGTGTTTTAGCTCGAAGGCAGGAACAGTCATGCTATATAAACCACTAATAATCAGAATTTGGAGGTTTCTAAAAGCTGCATGGCACCCTCACCTGCCCATCTGTTCTGATAGTTCCCCCGCAGTCTGTGAGGAGCTCAGACATGTCATAATAACTCACAAACTCCCACAGACAGGCCTCCAGGTTCAGGTTTCGGTAAAAGCGAAGCGTGCTCCGGCCCCTGAGAGTCGCGCTGAACTGGTATGGCAAAGTCTCCCCGGTCTCAATGTTCTGCGTGGCCTCGGTCAGGAAGCCATGCCGTGTCGAGACCTCTTTGAAGTCTAGCAGATTGGAGCACCTGTGGTTTCCCACCCGGGTGCCGTCGGGACTGAGGGTCAGCTCGAAATTAGACAGAGCCCGTGTGGAGACCACAGGGAGCATGCCTGGTGATAAAATACAAAAATAATGACAATGAACACATCAAGTCGTATTCATCATATCGCCTAATATAGACATAAAACAGCATAAGAGGAAGTAAAAAATAAGTAGTGACAGAATTTAAATTTTGGGGTAAACTGCTCCTTTAACTGCATGGTTTGCATGCAGTGACATTAGTATGACCATATCTGGCCAAACATTTGCACATGGCCTAGATTTCTAACGTAAAATATACCTCAGCGACAACTGACTCCTCAAATACTTCAATATGACATTTGGACCCTTGTTTTAAAAAAAAAATAAATAAATACATAATTTTGCTGGAAGGCAAAGAATATGTGATGGATTTGAATTTGGTTTGCAAATTGGTGACATTTGTTCATGTTTATGCATCGTTCACATTCGTTTGTCTTTTCAGTAAGAAACTGACAGTAATATGTTGTTTTGACAGCAAATAAGGCATAAATCCAACAATAATACTAGTTTTTCCCAGGGGATGCGTGAGAAAGGTTTCTCAGTGGGTCTCAACACTCTGTCAGCCAGAGGGAAAGTGATTGTCTCACCATCTATATGGGGCATGGTGACGGTAAGCTTGATGAGATTGGCATATTCATGGTCTTCGGTGCCCGTATAACGCAGTTTGGCAGAAAAGGGCTCAGCACCCACTGTGCCCAATTTTCGTGGCTGGCACATCCCTGCTCAGAAACATCAAAGACATAAGACATCACTTCAAGCATATTACCACCTACTGGCAGTCTAATTCCACATTGCAAGTGCTATATTATAACCAGCAGTTCCGGATGAGCATAATGTTCCTTGGTGCCACGATACAAAGCAAAGCATTTTCATGTGAGCCCTCTTAATGTGATGCTTTCAGGCTCACCTTCCTCCGTGCTAATAGTCACAATGGGGCTGCTGAGTTCCAGCCCCTCATCCCCATTGGAATTCACAGCACGGGCCGCACACTGCACTCTCGAACCGGCTTGGAAATAAATGGAGTCTAAGGTGATCATTTTGGAGGAGGTAAAGAAGGTGTCAAAGTCAACCTCTTTCATTGAGCTAGTGACACCATCCGGGCCACTGGGGGCGCTGATGAGCCATCGGTAATGAGTGAGCGTGTCGTTGATGTGTTCGCTAACGCAGATGGAACCCGTTTTGCCATAGTCAGGATACTTGGGGTTGCAGGCCTGGACAGTCATAATAAAAATAATTCCTAATTAGCATTTTACATAATATAAAATAAATCACATAATGCAATTGAAAATAAACACACACACACAAAATCATGTGCACAGCAGTAGCAAAAATGTGCCAAATAGTAACGTTTGATTTTTTTTCATAGAGAATCATGGTCATATGCTACATATGGTAATTTTTCAATAACATGTTATATATCAATACAATAACAAGATGGAAACCGTAAGTACAACAATAAGTACAATAGCATGATGGAAACCAACCCAAGAAAGGAAGCAAATGTCTGTTTTACAATGAATTTATCACAAGGAACAGCATGGATGACTTAAAACATAAAAGCCGTACCATTTCAAAATGACATTTTGGTTTAGAAAAGGCTGTGAGGCCTTTATTACAACATTTTTAAAAGATTTTTAACAAGATTTAAAAATATCCAACAATAATTGCATTCTTCATTCACCTCAAGGTCCTTTTGAGAACTTTATACACGTTACCCTGTAATTATCATTAAAAGTTGAAACGAAATTCAGATTTATAAAATGCATTTAAATTCAGTTACATGAACTGCATAAGTGCTGGTCATGGGTAGGTGGGAAACATTCTGAACAGAACAGATTAATAACACTGACAAAACCTACCGTAACGCAGACGAGCGGGTAGCCAGCGGGTGGGTGGAAATTCTCTTTGGTTTTCCTGATATTATCATAGTGTAGTAGTGACACAACATGAGGCAGTGAGGGGAACGTGACATCAGCTATACTGTTGCTCTCCTCAATGTACACTATGGCTTTAGTCATCTGTCAATACAAGGGACACAAAGCTTTAATAGACACAAATCTGTAAATAATCACCGGTAAATAAGGTTTCACTGCTTAACATTAATGCATTAGTTAACATGCACTAACAATAAACAATACATTTTTACAACTTTTATTATTCTTTGTTAATGTTAGTTAATACTAATTGTTCATCGTTTATCATCTTAGTTGCCATTCGTGAATGTTGAAATTAACATTTAACTAAAATGAACACATGCTGTATTGCTAATTGCAAAGGTAGTTAACTAATGTTAACAAACGAAACCTTATTGTAAAGCGTAACTGCGTGATTCATAAAAAAAAAATGAAATAAAGAAATCAAATGCCAGAGTCTGAATGATCTCGTTTACAATGGAGTGTCTCTCAGTGAATATTTAAAGCATTTCTCACCTGGGTTTCAGCAATCATGTTCTCGTCTGATTTTAGGTGGATAGTAAAAGCTTCTCTCATTTCTTTTACACCATCAAACAGGATCTCCACCTCCACTACATGCTYGCTCTCGCCCGCTTTAAATTYGACATCTGCGCGCACACACACACACGCACACGCACACACACACACACACACACACACACACACACACACACACACACACACACAGAAAACAGCTGATTACATGCACTACTGAAAAGATAAATGSCCTCGTCAAGTCCTCCAATGTACTCAACCTAAACGCTTCCACACTTGATTGCACTTGTCATTTGCATCCTGAACTCTATATAACCTGATTTAGCAGGGAAATGGATGCTTGCGGTGGCTGCTTGGAAGCGCTGCTATAAAACACCTGCCAATCTACAAAGGCTAATTAGATGCGGCATATTCGAGATGCAAATTACGAGGTCTGGCGACGTGAAATCCGCACGGGTCTCTGTGGATCCCTCACCCTGAGACACGGGATGGTAATCTTCTCCAGAAACAGCAGAGCCGTCCTTGGTGTGAACCCACACCTGGGACACTTGGGAAGTGTCTCCTGTCCTGCGGATGGGAACTTTTACCAGCGTCACCTGTCCCGACTCCTTCGGCTCCATGACGCTGAACTTGGTCTCGGCAAACTTGATGACGGGCTCTGGAACAGGAAGGTGACGGGTTCGAGAAGAAAGACGCCATCAGAAAAGTTAATATCTCTTTGTCTGTTGAAATACTTAAGACCTTTTCTTAAGCTTTTCTTCTGTCAGACCAAAGAGACTATATTACAGATTAATGTAACAATTTAGAAATCTTAACCTGTCAGGTATTAATTTTAAGTGTTAAATATTGATATTAAGTGTATTTAGAATGCAAGAGTGAATAAAAATGCTTTTGTTTCTTTACTGTCAGAGTTGTCTTTGATCTTGACGAGTGTCTCGTTTTGGCTGCCTATCGAGGCTCCGTACGGCGAGTCGCTCTTTGCTGTGCCCAGAACCAAACGCAGTTCTTCGTCCTCCTCATGGATCGGATCATCCACCAGCCTCAGCACACATGGCTTGTTGGCCTCACCTGGAGACCAAAAGACGAAGAAAAATCTAACCTCAAAATCAACCTCATTTCAACCTCATCTAACCTCATTTCCATTGTTCTACAAATAAAACATATTTTCAAAGCTACAATCACCCCCAGCTGATCATTTTAATGTGCTTAACATAAATGGATGTTTTCCATTTTATGTTTGTTTTTTTATTATAATATTTACATAAAAAACTTATATACCACCTATCCTAAAACCAGAAGTGAACATAATGAAGCATATGTTTAATTCAGAACCAACAAAAATATACCCGTGTATCTTTAAATTAAACATTTATAGTATGTTTCTACCAAATTAGGTTTATTTTACATACACTTTATTACCGAATTTATATATAAAAGTGGTGACACATACTCTAGTAAAGAAAACATATGTGGTAAACACATTAATCCTAAATAACGACTCATTCCTTGACTCAAACATTTTTTATTTCAGTAACCTTCTATTACTCAGAAGTCTGTGAGGTTTGTTTACCGGGCAGGAAAGTGATGATGGAGGCGTCAGTGTTGGGTCTCTCATCAAAGTCAGACGCCACCTGTGCAGAGCCCTGCCGCGTGTAGCAGCGTACGGTGGACCTGTGTCTAATGTCGCCACTGCGGCGTATCATTGCCGTGACGTGACCTTCACTCTCTTCTGCTGTTACCACAGCTTGTTTGAACTCTACCTTCGGCACTGAAGAATAAACATCATAACACACTCTAATAACAATCTACCTCTATAATATAGACA
>JAZGTK010002389.1:0-32150 GCA_036877625.1 Ambastaia sidthimunki | reverse complement strand
TGTAAAAACAGTGTTTCCTTATATAACATTAAAGGTTTTGTTACTTTCATTATATTTAAAGAAACAGACATCCAGAAAATGAAATTTTGTCATTTGCTCACCCGCATGTCAAGTTAAAATGTGATGCCATCTCATTTTCTGTCATCTTCTGAAACAGACAGAAATTTATGGAGGTTATTTATTATTTGTCACAACAAAGTTTCAGAGGCTATTGGAAACAGTTTTCAACATACACTCTTAAAAAAAGGTGCTTCACAATGCCATAAAAGAACCATTTTTGGCTGTATGGTTCCATAAAGAGCCTTTAACATCAATAGAACCTTCAGTTTCACAAAAGGTTCTTTGTAGTGGAATTAAAGAATCTTTAGACTATAAAAAGATAAGGAATAGTTCCTTTAGAACCTTTAAGAACAATATAGTTCTTCTATGGCATCCCTGTGAAGAACCTTTTAAGAACCGTTATTTCTGAGTGAAGTTTGTTTTGTGACACATTCTGAAACCGGGTTGTAAACAGGGAACTTTTTTCTTTAGAATGAACTTGAGAATAAAAAGACTTTAAAGAGCTTAAAAATGTTCTCTTATGGAATCAGGACGTTAAACTCATTTTGTTGTAATTAGAACTTTAATGTTTCAGGAATGTGTGTGTCAGTGATGCTGTTTAATAAGAGAACCTCCAGAGCGACACTGACTTCCTGCCTCTGAAGCTTTAATTCTGTGCTGAAGAGTGATGAGCTCTGGATGAGAAGCCGCAGGGCAGCAGAAATGTTCGATCGGTGGAGAGCATGTGTTCCCTGGATGTTGTGTTGAGAACGCTGTACTTCTTAGTCGACTACAAAGAATCTTTCGCCTGCAGCTACAGTCAGACTTTGGTTGCTAATGACATCTCCAGAGAGCGGCACCTGTAGGAGACGGTTTTCAGGGCCCCGGGATAAAGAACGCCTGCTTACAAACATCTACAGCACACAAAAATATGAAGCTCATCTTCTTCACTCAAGGCTTTGGCAGTCCAAGACCAATCAGAATTTACTGCGAGGTCGGTTCTCTGACGTTGTGGGAATTGGAGATGTTGGACTAATTGTTAAGGGGAGCGGTTTATACATCAGTACACACATGCTGTAGAACATTACATGTCATGTTTGGATCTGTACAAGGGTTCAAGGTTTGTCAGGTTAGCGTAGCCTCGTTAGCCCCGGCTGGTGGATGTAATTATACCATCTGGTCCCAAAGAGCATCTTCTCCAGATATCTGATGATAATAAAACTAGTCTGCAAACAACACATACATCTAATATATCATTGCAGATTTTAATCCTTCATAGTCCCTGTTGTGCATTCTTGTTGAGATCAGAGCTGTGATGACATCATTTCCTATGAGTCATTCATCACATAGCATTTACGGCTCCAGTGATTGGTTAAAAAATCGAAATGGCTTTAAAAATATTGTAATTAGTTCCACGGCTTTGGTAAGTTTACTCAGTTTCTTTCTCCCACATGTAACCTAAATTAATTTCTCTTAGTTAGCCCAAATTTGACTTCAATTTAAAATGCTTAACTTACATTAGCTGGATGTGTTATTCTGCAACACCAGACACTGTGTAATTTACAAACATAATTTGTTTTTCTAATTAAACCCAAACAAAAATATTGATGCTAGTGAGGTTTCTCCTCTTCCAACAATTTATTACTTGTCATTTACAGTCCAAAGATTTCAAATCACATACTTTTGGGGGTCCGGCACCAGCCTTGAATGAGAGTCCTGTCAGACAGTCTGGTACTCAGATGAGTCTGTTATACAGATTCATCTGTAAGGCAGGAAGTCTTCAGTGGTAAAACTAGAGTAAAGGATACAGGAGATGTATCGCTGTTCATTTTCTGCAGATGCCAGTGGGTAGAATTAAGAATTCGAATCAGATGAAGAAATCTATGTTAATGACATTACAGTGAAAAACTACAGCAGTCAGTCCTCATTCTAGAGGATGAGAAATGCACAAAACACGCTAATAAATAAACACAGGGACAATCGAACGATAAAGAACAGAGACCTGGAGTCTGGAGATCTGCTTAAACTCTCTCTCTCTCTCTCTCCTCTTATATCTATTCTAAATGCTGTTCTCTTATCGCTGACATTTAATTTCAAATAGTGGAGCCACCTACAACCTTTGGCCTCATAATACATTTTAAGGTCAACACGTTTAAAGCTGCGATCTGTAACTTTTTTTGTTTATAAATCAACAAAAATCAGTTATTAAACAAGTACATAAGAAATTAGTACTAAAATCCTCTTATCTTACCCTGATGCACAACTGTACGTTTTAAATATTTTTGTTTTATTTATAAGTCAGTTTGGCTTCGTTTGACTTCAACACATGTAATAAAAAGTACAGAATTTAACCTGCAATTGTAGGTTTCAAACAGAGATAGCGATAGAGAGGCAAAAGTTACAGATTGCAGCTTTAACTAAGTTTTAACCTACTAGTTTTAAAGAAAAAAGAGCATTATAGACAATAAGTAATAATAAATAGTAAAACAGGAGTGTTGGAGTCATGACCCAGCAGGATGTTCTGATAATCTGTATTAAACTATTGTTGCTATAAATATGAAATCTTGTTTCTATAAAGAAATCATAACCTGCGTTCCTTCTTATGAACAGAATTGTATTTTCTGGCTTTTAAAGATAGTTTAAAAACTCGATGAGAGAGAAGAAACGTCTGTAATCATGTATTGCCACAGTGTCTCATACATGCTTGTGTATCTGAAGTCTATCTGTAGCTGAAGACGTTTCGTCTGTCTGTCTTCAACACTCATCAACCTTGTGAGCAATCACAGTGCGTCCCGAATGATTGAGTGTGTGTTTGTGTGTGTTTGTGCGTTCATTATAAACAGACTTTGAGGGTCTGATGTGCAGAACAAACAGCGTCTTTATCTCTGGCATTTCATTGGTCGTGATTTGTGCTAGAGGCCTTAGACGGTAACATTATCATATATAATCAGGAGTCAAACGAGACAGACACTTCCTGTGTGTGTGTGTGTGTGTGTGTGTGTGTGTGTGTGTGTGTGTGGTTGCTGTGGGTTCAGTATGACTGTGTTGTACCAGCTTTGACTACACAAGGTCAGCTGGACCTGCATCATAAAGGTGAAATTTCTGCAGTGATGAGAATGTAGTTTAAATTGAGCTCAGACTGTGTTCTTGTGTCAGATAATTCATCTCATTCCTGGAGGAATAGTTGATCTCATTCAAATGCAAGATACTAATCCTTAATTCACTCTCATGCATAGGGTATATATGCATACATAAAAAACATACAGACATATATATATCAGACATATATATGTGTGTGTGTGTGTGTGTGTGTGTATATATATATTTTATGTCAATTTCATTAACGTAAATGCAAACAAACACATTTCATAACATGTTATGTGAAAAACAAAATACTTAATTTCCGAGTTTACACACCGCAGTATTCATTGCATTGTTTTTAATTTATGCTGATTCAAACAATATATTCATATACATAATGAAATGCATTGACTTTTTTTAATTAAAATGAGGCAGTAATGAGAATCTAATGATAATGAAAAACACTGAGAATAATAAAGAAATTACTAAACACTCAGAAGTACAATGTCTGGACCTTAATGTGAATTTGGGGGGGAATCCATTTAATGCAAAAAAGGTTCATTTTCTTTATGCAATAAATACATTTCTTGAAGTTTTTTTTTCAGAGAAGAGATGAAATAGTTTTGCCCTTGAGCGTTTCTCATTCACTTTCGTTTCAACTTTCCTCACACGTGAATCCTAATTTGTAATCAAAGAATTAAAGCTGTTTGTCTTAACACTTAGCACTCAGATAATTCATTTCACTCACACCGAAGAATAACATTTTTGATATGATATATATAATATTACTGCAAGAACATTTAAAAAAACTTTAGCCAATGTTCTGGGAATGTAATTTTTTGTGTACTTTGTTTAGGCCAAATTCTCAGCTAAAATTACATATATGTTTCCATTTCAACGGTGCTTTACAAGGTTGCTTCCTATGTAGAGTGTAGACTACAGTGTAGTTAACAAGGATTTGAAACAGAGCCAGGACGTGTGTGTGTGTTTGTGTTGTGGTTTGCGTTATTCTGCACCCTGCAAACAATGTCCCAGTGCCATGCCACGCAATGAAAGAACTCGACAGAATTCCTAAGCGTTGGGTTTAGTGAAAACAAACATGGCGGGTTTGTACACAGAAGGCGATTTTGGACGTGAGGCTTTTCATTTCTATTAAAATGAATCGGCATGAGGCCTCTGTTTGCTGTGTGTTTTTGCGTCGGAAACCGGCCAAGCTTTCCCCGAGCCTGAAAATTCATGGGTAAATATCACTGTGTGCGTGTGTGTGTGTGTGTGTGTGTGTGTGTGTAATAAGAAAGGTAAGGGTTTCACTCCCGCGGCTGTAGCCTCTAAAGGTAGATAATAAAATGTGTTTGTGGCAGATACAATGTGGCGGTTATCTTGTGACAACAGGACTTGCAACAGTACAGAAAAGACTCATTAATTGATAATAATATCTGTAAAGGAAGAAAAGAGGCGTGACATATGACAGCTGGCGTTATTATGACACAATCAGCAGGATTCATACGAGACACGACACAACTGATGATTATGCACAAACCACACCGGGTGTCTAACACAGAGAGAGTTGCCGACTTTATTTGTGGATGCTTTTGTGTATTCAGACGGTCTTTTCAAATGTCACGGCAATCTCGATCGTCCCGGGCTGTGTTTCTCACTATTTCTCATTAGAAATGAAGACGATCTCACGTCAAATTCTGTGAATTTAAAAAAAAATAAACATTTAAATTTAACACAGGTTTGTTAATCGTTTATTTTCAAAGGAGGAGATAAACTTACAGTACTGTATATATTGTCCAATCAAACTCTCAAAATGTTTGGGTCTATGTGGTTCATAGAAATATATGATCAATAAATGAATATGTTAATTGATTAATATTAATATGTTCTATGTTTCATAGAAATAAATGATCATTATATTAATATGTTCTATGGTTGTTACAACAAACGATGTACTGTAACTGATGTCCAATGTGAAGTTGAGTCATTTGAGAAGCTCTGGTGATGGCAGGTTAATAGTTTTTAATCATTATTCCTGTTCTCACACTTCAGGTCTGGCCTGATACAATGTTTATCTTTAGTTTTAACTTTCTGCAGGAGGGCGGAGTAACTCCGGAAAGTCTGTCCGGTTGAAAAACACCTATTAAAATTCCACGCAGTGCGTGTCAAACACTTCAAAGTGCCCTTTAATGCAAACATGAGTCAGAGATCTGACTCGCGCGATAAGGGAAGGATGTAGATTTTAAATCAGTATGATTTAATGATGGCTGATGCTAATGAGATTCAGAACCTCCAGCGTTCTGTATTTCTCACTAGTCCTCGCGTTCACATCCTCAAAACCTCCTTGCGATGTGTCCTCATCATCTTCCTCGCACACAGGCGTCTGTTTATCCTCACTTTCTCTTCTCGAAAGCGTGTCATTGTTGTTTAAACCGTGCATAAATTCTCTCTTCTGCCTGACAGGTATCAGTAAAACGGGTGTCCTGAGAAATCACTCCTGTCATTGTGGCAGCCCAGAGCTCTGTAAACAGCAGAAATGAGTCAGGGGAGCTTCTCAGCCAATCAGAACACACATCCAATCAGAGAACGCCTCTGTCTTTGCCTGTAACATTCAGTGGAAGTTCCCAAAATGATTGAAATTGCTTATAGCACCACAAACTCTTTACAGCTGCACTAACTTTGATTTGATTTCACCTTTTATTTTATTTTGCAAAGATAGTGTGAAACGTCGCACCGCTTGTGTTTAGAGCAAGTCACAGTTTTCTCCTGCAGTTAAGTGAACAACACTTTGTGAACTTTGTCTGTAAAAAGTACCAGCTTAACACTTTACAGCAAAGTTTTGTTAACATTAGTTAGCTACTTTAGTTAAACTAACAATGAACAATATTTCAACAGCATTTATTAGTCTTAGCAAATGGTAATTTCAACATCCAACTAATTCATTCTAAAAGGTCATCATTCGTTGACTGTACAAACATTTGTTGATGATCAATAAGAAATTGTATTTGCCTTAACAGATTAATAAAAGCTGTAAAAATACACTGTTCATGGTTAATTCATGTTAACTAGTGAATGAACTAATGTTAACCAAAATTCTTGACTGTTCAAAACGTCCATTTTTTTTAGACATTGTTGTGTTAACAATATTGCTTGGCTATAAGAACATTATTCTAACGTGATTTTTATTCTGTAATGTTTTTAAATGATCCACTAACATCTTAAAAATTTTGTTTTTGATATATGATACAAAACGTTTAAAAAAGTTAAACATACTGCAATAACGCTTTTTATTAACTTTGATAGAACTTTTAGAGAACGTTACCTAATGTTTAAGGAACATTTCCCGTTGGCTGGGTTATAACCATGAATCTAGAAAAACGTACCAGGCAGCGTGATAGCACATGATAATCTCTGTCTATAATCACTCATAAGTGTTTCATAAGACTCATGTCAGGCTGTCTCCCCCCAACCGGATATTCTCAAGCCTCACTTAATTATAACTATATCAAATGGGAGAAAAAAATAGCTCTTAAAGTGCTTCCATGCACAGGAAGTGGTAAAACGAGGCACCGAGTCATGACTGTCGACCCTGATGACCATCAGCGCTGAATCGATCCGACGTGAGGCTTTCTGTGATCTACTGCTGATGCCTGGAGGCGTTTCAGTTAAAAGAAGAAACGCTATGTGGGAGGAGCCGGAGGGAGGCAGTGGGAGGAGCCAGAGAGAGGCAGGAGAAGTTTACCTCAAATATCTAATGCCAGATGAGAGACCTCCAACCTCCAGTTGCCTCTGGCTCTCATCGCACAAAGAGGAGTCAAGCAGAGCGCTGTGGAGCTTCCCTCCGGTTGCAAAGTTAATCTCAGGTGGGTGTGACCCAGGAAACAGAGAGTTACTCAAAGCCCACTGCTGTCCTGTTACCACGGCCCCCAAGAGCAAAACACTTAACCCGGGTCACACCGGGAGTCTTTACCTGCAGTCAGAGTCGTGATTCAGAGGTTAGAGAAGGAAAATCACTAATGGGATATTAGCAATAGCTCTGTTGTTCCACATTGACAGCAATAAGATTAAATAGGTCTATTTTTACACCAGAAGTTTCCAGCAAGAATCATTTGTCCAGTGTAAAGAGAAAATGATGTGCAACACAAAAATCTAAATCACAAATATTTAAAAAGTGTTTGTTTAATATACAAATATATGAAAACGGATTTTGGACCAATGAGGTTTCACCAAACATAAAACTGAAAGCAGCTGTCCAATCAGAGAGCGCTCCCCAAAGCCACGCCCCCTGCAAATACATCGTTTGACAAGCAGTAGGTTGTCTTATCAATGCATTCGGACCTAATGCAATGATTGGACAAACATTTAATGGTCCTGCACCTTTCACAGATATTAAAATATTTCAACCATAATAACAAAAAATAAAGAAAGATCTTTCTGGAAAAGATCGCCTGACCTGCTTTAAAGATGAATCTCTAACTCTGTCCCATTATTTTATTTCAATGGTTGAAATGTATGTTCCTGTAGCTCAACTGGTGAAACGTGTTAGCAGCATAAAAGGTGATGGGTTTGATTCTCTGGAAACACAGATACTGATCAGATGTATCTTGAATGCACTGCAAGTCACTGAAAACATTTCCCAAATACAGAACGTAACATTTTACGAGAAACATCTAATCGATATTAAACAACCTCTGGACAATAATCATTTTCTGGGGGCTTATAAATTGTGGTCCGAGTGATTAAATAGGATGTTTATTATTCTTGTGAGGTGAGACCATCATTGTCATGTGTATGACAACAGACTTCACACTGTACAATGAAATTTTGAACATGTTTACTTTACATTATTGAAGGAGCGCCGGTCCACAGCCTTAAACAAACCAACCTTTGGCCCGATTTCAGGGTGACATTTTTATTATGAGCTCTTGCTGGATTTACGCACCTCATATCAGCCGAGAAAATGAATCCATATTCTTCTACGTTCCCACCCTTCATTTCTGTTCAGATTCGCTGTCAAGTGTAATTTAGTATCTAGATAGAATGAATAACTCTTGATGGAGCCTAAATCAGATTGCATTAACTAATAATTTCTTTGTGAAATTGTGTTGTAGCCAGTGTTAGACGTGAAGCGCCTGAGACACAGAGCCGCAGCTGCTGAAGTCATTCATGATGATCTTAGAGCGCCGCCCTGTGGCCAAATCTGTACGTGCAGCGCTATAGACATGGTTGTGAAGGCAGCTGCTGTTTTTTGAGTTATAGGATACAGCTCTTCAACAGCCGCTTTGTCTACATATATATATATAAAATCTCACGAGCAACATCTTATTTCCTTTCTTGTACATTTAACCTTATTAATGTGTCTGGTACATGAATTAGATACAAATCTATGCAAAACGAGGCACCCCAGACAATTTACCCAGTAATCTCCCTGAGATTCATTTACTGAACAAAACCCTTCCCACCTTTCTAATCCCTCTTATCTCCGAAAGCGTCTTCTCCTTCCCAGCAGAAAGCAGGAAGACCACGTATACATTTAAGACAGGCTTCAGGTCGGTCTATTATCAGCAGAGGAACCCAAATCAGCTTAGTGGAGCGTTCGGGTCTGTGGGTGTGCTGACCTCAGATCAGCTTTTAATCAGAATGAGACGAGACTGGTGTGTGTGAGTCATACAGGCAGCAGGACTCAGACCTCAAACTCAGCGATGTGGAACAGCGTGTGATAAATGTTTCTGTCCCTTTGTTTTGGGTCATTCGTGTGGCCAGACCTTTGACCACTGGTGAGCAGTACAGCCTGTTCTGGCCAACAGGCACCTGCTTAGACATGAAGAGACAGTCTGACTGACACACAGCAGAGCCACAAACCACAGGGTAGCATATTACACACAACCCCTCTTCCTAATATCAATACAAACACTGACAATAATTATCAATAGCTCCAGACCATTTATTTTGTGTTTTTGTAATTCCTGTAATACAGTATTTTTTACTGTAATACAGCATTTTTTTTAAAAACATAAACTAAAGGAATACACAATATGACAAATATTACTATGTTCTTTAAAGCTGCAATCTGTAACTTATTTATCGCCATCTCTGTTAAAACATAAAACTGCAGGTTACTTTACATACATTTCATTACAAATGTTGAAGTCGAAGCCAAAGAGATTTCCAAACCAACAGCTAAAATTATAAATCATTGTTTTAAACTTACTGTTGTGAATCAGGGTAAGATTTTTAACACTAATCTGTTATGTACTTGATCAATAACTGATTTTTGTTCTTTTTTTAACCTAAAGTTAATGATTGCAGCTTTAAATGTTTTACAATTGAAATCAAATCTTTTATTTTGTTTTTGTGTACAGAAGTAAGAGTGACTCTTTTACATAAAAATGAGTTTTTACAGCAGGTTTGATTTATGACTCAAACGAACAGGTTTTATGAGATTTATGTCTGTTTTCATTTTATTCTCACCTGCAGTGAGTGTCTGTCCCGCCGTGACCTTTTCATCCTCCTGTTTCAGTCTCATGATGAGGATTTGTGTTTTTGTGTTTAAAGGTCACATGCTACAGTCTATCGTACAGAATAACATTTTATTTCAAAAATCACAACAGCATAAAACTGCCCAGAGGCGCTGTTGTACTTCACAAAACATCAAAATATGTATTTAATATAAATAATACACTCACATGCTCACACATACTGTAACAGGAACAAATAAACGTGTGTGTTTGTGACCCGTGCTGGCAACATGAATCACAATGAGCACATTTTCAAAAAAGAGTTCTTGTTATTTTCACATTCTTTGTTAAAAAAATTAAAAATGATGCATAATTTGTGGGAATCTGACAAAAAGTGAATGAGCTACACCTGTCTGAAGCCCCAGCCGTTGAGAAAAGCAGGAAAAAATGTGAAAGGATAGATTTAGGAAAGTTCTCCTCTCCTCTCTGTTGCATCTATGTTTAGATGCAAAAAAATTTGTTTACATACATGCTGTTGCATAATTTTTTTTATCTTCTTCTGGAAGACAAAGCTAAAAGTTCATGTTGTTACACACACATACCAGTAGGATTTTACACTGGTGAACTATTCTTTAAATACAAGATGTCTATATGTCTAACCCAGCTAACAATTTTGTTGTACAAATTTGGTTTGTTCCCTAACATTCCATTAAAAATAACATTTTTATATACATGATATATAACAACAAAAAGTTCTACTAACATTCCTGCAAGAATGTCTGAGAGAACTTTTACAGAACGTTAGCCATCGTCCTGAGAACGTTCCCTGTTGGCTGGGAAATCACCTTTCAGTGTTGTCATAAGACTGGGTCTCTGTCGGGATGCAGTGCATCAAACACACTCGATTAATCCGGGACTGTCTGCTATCACTGCAGACCTCAGCTCTGCTGAACTGAACAATACTGTCCTCATAATTTCTATTATTTGCGAGAAGCGTCGCGGTTGGATGGAACAGAATGGGGGTTATCGAGAGAGAGACCCTCAAAGTGAAACACAAATGGATTCCATGAGGATTCAGTGCTTGGAGATTTCACTGTTTTGAAAGCCATTATTTGTTCTGCTGTTCGTGTGTGTGTGTGTGTGTGTGTGTGTGATGTCAGATGACCCATTCTGCAAGCAATATGACACTTCATTAGATAAGTCAGGCCCCAGTGACTGTTTAAATAGCAATACAGTTTTCTTATAATGGACTAACTCTCACGCTCTCACCCGCCATTAGAAGGTTATCATCAGTGTATCATTGCTTCATTCATTTACAACCATTAACCTCATTTAAATGTGCTTTAATATCTTTAATAGTGTACGTAGATAAATAAACAATCAAAAGAAACTAACCCATTTCTGGAGACTGTATCCATGTTACCACAACAACTATGAATGATTTAAAACACAGCTCTGTTTTTCTTACTAATGTGACAGTTATGCCATTAAATTGATGCAGCTTGAATTAATTACTATAACTTTGAAGGTTGTTTGTTTGAGATACAGTTAAGGCTGCCTGCAGTCAATCTATAATATAATTCAATACATCTGTGTTATGGATCTATAAGAACCTCTGTTTAGTATTATTAATACAAGTATAAAGTATACAAAAATGAAAGTGTTCTTGAGGTCAGAACAGGAATAATTCAGCCAAAATTAAATAACATTTGACCAATCTCAGAATTCACAACAGTGTTTTTGGTGTATTTTATATTTATGAATAATGCAATTATGAACCAGATGTTGTGACTGACCTGCATGAACTCTGTACAAACAACAATCACCTTTAAACGCATTTGTTTGAATGACCCGCCCATCTGTTAACGTGACCAATCATCATACAGAGAAGGCGGGACCAACATGAATGACAGGCCAACCGTCCATTAAACAATTAGATACCTTTATAGAAGTAAATAGCGATGCTCTCATAGAAACAAACAAGACAGTTTATAATATTTTAACAACATGTGGCAACGTTTCAGAAATGACTGAGTAAAATTAAAGAGTAAGATAAGGAGGGCGAAAGCAAATAATGCATTTAAGATAAAAAGACAGAATAATTGAATTATATATTTTTGTCATTTTTATGATGTCTGTCTCTGCAATGCTTTGTTTCGTTGTTGTTACATGCAAAAATAAATACACAATATTTTACATTTAAACACACGCAGTTTATACTGTAAAGGTTAAACTAGGTACTACAAATAAACTAGTCGAGCATATACATACTAGAAACGTTCAAGAAACGTGATGCGCTGTATTGACCAGAAGATGGCGGTGTTGTGTTGCAGCAGTTTTTTCACATACACGAACAGATGTCAGATGATAAACGTTAACATATGCAATAACAAAACATAATTAAAATGAAAATAATATTACAATTAAATTATTCCATCTTTTATTCTACGTGCTTTCATTTCCACCCCCCCTCGTTCTCTCTCTCTGTCTCTCTTTCTTTCTCTCTCTCTGTCTCTCTATTACTCTATAATTATTCTCAGTAAATGTTAAATGTTCTCATTTCTCTTAAACAAAATACAAGCAGTGTTGTTCGTGTAAACTATTTGTCTGTAAACGAGAGCAGATAAGTTTAATATTTGATGATGGTATGCATGAATCTTTATTGTTCCAGCTTTTAGAAAAGGTTGTATTTGTAGGCCAGAGGCTGCAAATGTTCTCCGTATTGTTACTGGAATCTTCCTCACTGCGGTCAGATCTTGAGAAGTACATCTCTAAAGCTATTTTGGTCAGGATCAACCCACACAGTGATAAGCACTGACAGCGAACTGAATAAATCACACATTAGGAGAATATGGACTATGCATTTTCTGTCTCTGTCTCCCTAACAACACATGTCTAATGCGGACTAAATCACGGTAATGATGTCATGATCAAAATTAGAAACATTTTCTTATGTCCTTAACAAAGTCTCTCTCGTTGTAAAACACGGTGATGTGATGAAATTAAAATGCTGGTTTGCTTTCACTGTGAAAGTGCATCTGAAAATCATGTGTGATTATTACACATTTTGTTCCAGCTAATCTGAAGCTTTTGATGTAACTCTCAAATTCTGCACATCAGCTGCGTGTAGATTGTGATTTGCTCAGTGTGTAAGACTGAAATGAAGATGAAGTTTAGGTCACATTGACACTGAATGTGAAAACAGGGTCATAGCAGTTTGTAATGAAATGTTGGCAGTAGCTTTTCTTGAAAAAAAAAAAAAGTGTAGATAATGGGTGTTTTGAGATATTTGCCAGATATTTTTCCTTTATTTTATTTATTTTTATTTATATATGTTCTTGCAAATATCCATGCATATTGTAGCCTATGTGCGTTTTTAAATTGCATTTTTATGAAACCTGTTTATCCTAAACCTGAAATAAGCTAAATCTAAATAAACATAGACAAAAATATCACAATTGCAAAGAACCGTGTACATTATGTAGTATAGTTTCAGAAAAACTCGTTTACACGAACCATAAATTACAACATTTACTACAACTATGGATTTGAATATTAATAAGCTCACTGTGACGTTCCCTGGAAACCGTCCAATGGCGAAGGTTCGTTCATGAATATTAAATACGCAAGGATGACGTTGCATGTCTTCGCTTCCATTCCAGAAGAAGAGCTCATGAATATTAAATAGATAAATCCTCGCAGTTGCATCCAGACACCCGCAGGGGAAACAGATATTTTGTAACTCACCCCTTTCCGGACTCTGATAATGGTACCGCCTGTGCTGTAGGAGTAACACTGTAGGTCTCGGGTCTCATCATCGGGAAAACACGGATCTGTTTAGGAAAAAAGCCCAGCTGAGGGTCCGAGCTTCCCATCGCGAGCAGGAATCTCCATCCGCCAAACTGGATTTCTACAGGATGAGCATGTTTAAAGGGAAGCGTCGAAATCATCGGTGTGAGTTTACGACCCTCCGTGTAACTTTCACAAGATGTTGTTTTGCATTAAATGCATGAAATGCATTTGCGTTGCATGTATTTCGTATCACGGAAACCTAAACGTTTATTTCTGAATATGAGTGTGTTTGTGTTTCTGCTGTGATATCTGACAGATCATCCTTAAAATCTGGAGCATGATGGAGATGCTTTAAATGTTACGCGTTTTGTTAAGTTGCTGTGTTTTAAGTCTCTTGAAACCCGTTGTTGTACAGATGTTGCTTTGATGTTTTCATGGTTATTCAGTGGCTGAAATAATGTTGCTGGAGGGAAAAGGCTCTGATAATGTTCTTCTAATGTTACATTGAGTGAAATTCATCAAGCTACTTATTAAGCTTCATTATAGACAGATTTACCCTTGATGACACTTTTATGACCGTCTGATGCTCATCATCATCATCATCAATCAGATTGAGAGATCTGCTCATATAAGCTATTGTGATTAAAATAGTTCAGATTGACATTTACTCACTGTCATGTTGTTCCAAAACTGTACCCAGTTAACAACTTTAGGTTGTAAGAACATTTCCCTAATGTTTCCATTAAATAGCAGAAACATTAGAAATGTTATTTTGAATGTTCTAGGAACGCTATTATCGCTTGGCTGTAAGAACATAATTTTTATACATTTTTTAAACTCTAACGTTTTTAAAACATTTTATTGAACTGTAATAACGTTTATGATATGTATGATGTACAACGTTAAAAATGTTCTGCTAACATTACTGCAAGAACTTTTTTGATAACTCTTTAGAGAACGTTAGCCAAACCTCTGAGAACGTTCCCTGTTAGCTGGTCATGGCTTTCTTTCTAACATTGAACACTGAAGGTCATTTTTTGAAGTATTTATTGGCGAGTTTTATCTTTATAATGAAGTGAGATGATGGTTCCAGGTTCACTGGAGAAGCAGCAGGAACATCTAAAGCCATGATTGCTTTGAGAGTTCAGACAATCTTTATTGAAAGTTTTGACATCTGTCATAGATTCTTCTTAACACTGTCATGAGAGTTTAAATAACAATGTTTGATTTATGAACCAATATTTTGTTTGGTGAACTATTTCTTTAGCAATGAAAACTCAGGAGATGTATTGTAGCCGGTGAGGAGGAGGTTTTTATGTTAATAGGTGGTTGATTATGAAAGATAAGTAGTGGACATGTTTTGTGGTGCAATTCTTTATACTTTATACTCATCTTGTTGCGTATTTTATTACTATTATACTCACAGATTCTTTCACCTTATATAAATGAAGAGACTACATGGAATATTGTTAAATGTTATTGGCACATCACAGGACCATTTAAAATGGACCAGTGGAGGCAAAACAGGGTTGATCAGTGTTAGTTATGACACCCTTATAAGATTTACATGATATCATATACTGTTATGCATCGCCCTCAGTGACTTAAAACCAGCTACTTAGTTAGTGCTACTAACCTGTGTGTCCCCCCAAAGCATCAAGTTTTTATTAAAACTAAAGAACTGAAATTTCCCCTCCCATACTATTTTTTTAAGGAAGAACAATTTAAATTCAGCAATTTCGAACCGTCTAACCAGCGTCACGCTTCTTCGTGACCCGTTTGGCATTCAGATTGCATTTTTTATCTCGGTGAAACCTGCCTGCCTCCTCGCGTCTGTCGTCTGCGGTGATAACCCTGTCAGTGCAGGTTTATAGCTCTCCCGGACACAGTGCACATCTGACGGATTTATTTGACCAGGTCATCCCACAGGGTCATGAGGAATTCTGCTGAGACGGTGCTGAAAACGACTGCAGACTCGCTCCCGACATATTTCACACACACACACCTGTACTCAGATAGCCAAAATGACATTTACATTCAGATCACTGTGAAAGTCAAACCAGTGTGTTTCAGACTTTATTAATATTCGTAGAGTATAGTTTGTTTAATCCTAACTAAACCCTCGCCACGCATATGCTCTCGTAAGGGAAATTGGTTTGATTTAAACTAAGCACAGAGCTGCATTGCAAACTGAATCTCATTAGTTCTGTCAACATCATTTAATCGCTTAATTCATTGCTTCCTGCTATGATCTTGTAAATTTGCAGAGACCAGCTGTTGTACCTGATGGTACAATTAAATCTCAGCTGAGTAAATGGTGGATGTCTTACTTGTGCTGTATCTGAGTGACAGGAGAACAAGAGAGAGAGATTGTTATAAGATTTTAGGTTGTAAGAATGTTTCCATAACATTAACATTAGGTACAGAAACATTAAAAAAATGAATGAGAACGTTATTCAAACAGTTTTTAATTTTAAAATGTTTTTGAAACATTCCACTACTACTTAAGACTTAACAATAACATTTTTGATGTGTATGATATGTAATGTTAAAGAATGTTTTGCTAATGTTACTGCAAAGACATTTTTGATATCGTAATAGAACTTTTAGGGAACGCTAGCTAAAGTTCTGAGAACGTTTCATGTTAGCTGGCTAGATGGGTGGAAAACATTTACAGGAAGTACACAAAGACTTTCTGTGCTTAATTTTGTGGAAATCCAAGCCATGCAATCAGAGTGTCGTCTGTTTAGAGCAAAAGACCCAATGCAGAATCTCTCATCTGTTTTCTTTTTTCTCAGTTATGAACTAAATGACCTTCTATACTATGAAATCCATAGACGTGTTTGATCTTCTAACATTCAAGCCAACATAACCACAAGTCCTCTGACTGCATCACCACCAGGTCACTAATATAACATCAAAGTGTGTAAATCCCGTTTGTTTTTTACTGCCTTTAGTGATTTCTTACTATTTTAGGCTTCTGAAATCTCTCGCTGATCTCCAGTTCAAAGCATGTTAACAGGATTTTTATAGCATAAGTACTTTGCTGTAACTGATTTAGTGCAAAGAAAAAATCCCAGCCAGATTATCATCAAACACCAGCGTGGTTTTGTACGGCAGAATTATCCGAGCGAACCCACACTGAAGATGTTTATGTTTGCTTGAGCCGCTCTCGTTTGGCTGCGTGATGCGTCTGATCAGAGACCGTAAGCCCTCGGGCCACTGCAGCACTGAATTATTTACTCATTTTAAGCAAAGTTTGCACTTGATGTCTTAGCTTTTTATCCCACTACGGTATTGTCTCCTGCAGAGTGAGGATGCAATGAGGCCGGCCTGCCTGCGGAGGTCCCCGCAGAGCTGAGATTCACGCCTGTCCACATACATACTGCTTGGAGTGGCCGGCTGATGTAGATACGCCTGCAACAAAAAATACAGCAGTTCGTGTTTCAGAGCACTGAACAGATGAGAGATACCAGACGTGGCACTTTTAATTGGGTCAGGAAAGGATTTTGAAATGAATGCATAAGTAAGCCGTGCTCAACACGGTGGAAAATGTCTGTCCACATCGATTTCATTTTCATTATGGGAAGGCGATGAGGTGATGTTCTTTCAGACAGCCTGTTAAGAGGATTGGAGAGGCGACATACATTTTGCTTAAAGCTGCAATCTGTAACTTTTGCCTCTCTACCGCCATCTCTGTTTGAAACATAAAACTGCAGGTTACTTTACACACTTTTCATTATGAATGTTGAGATCAAACTGACATTTCCTGTAAAGTCATATTCTACAGCTCAGATTATAAATCATTATTATAAACTTCAGTGTAAGATAAAGAGATTTGAACACTGATCTTATGTTCTTGCTCAATAACTGATTTTTTTTTCAATTTTAACCCAAAAAAAGTTACAGATTGCATTTTTATGAAAGCCATGACAGTTGATGGGACAGATACTGTTGGATAAGTGTAGCCTGCCTACATAAACAATATACACAATGCCATAGAACAACCATTTGTGGCTGTATGATTCCATAAAGAACCTTTAACATCCATAGAACCATAGAAAGGTTGTTTGTAGTGAAGAAAGGTTTTTTAGATTATAAATAGGTAAGAAATGGTTCTTCTAACTCTTTGACCAAATGGGGATCTATAAATGGTTCTTCTATGGCATCACTGTAAAGAACCTTTAGGAACCTTGATTAGTTTAGGATTTTTTTAGATCTAACTTAAGAGATCCAACAGGAAGTTGAGAGACCATCCAAGTACATGGGTCTTCCATCTTCAACAAAGCTGACCAATGAAACATTGAAGGTTCTCTTCTCTGCACATGAAGATGTTCTTCTGATGACATGGGAAGAAGATAGACAGATCAAAGAAAAGCTGCTCTTTTTGCGGCTGGAACATTAATGTGATGGAGAGTGGAGGACGTCTTGCCTCCGAGCACTTAGTAATAGCTTCGTTTTTTACATCTGAATCCCAGTGTCATGATCCCTTTAATGTTTTTCCTCATGGAAACATGGAGTAATCATGAATCCTTTTAGATGAGGTGAGATGATGTACACAAAGCAAAATGAACATGCGCGACATGAAACCTTTTTTTCTGCCATTTTAGATGCAGAATTATCTGTGTGTGTGTGTGTGTGTGTGTGTGTATGTGTGTGTGCAGGCACCTTTAGACATGTCAGTGTCTTAAGTGGGTGGAAATGAAGGTTTGGCTGTAAGCAGCAGTTTTCTTGCTTTTCTGTCTAGCAAGCAGTAAAACAGATGGAAGCTGTGGATAACTCAGCATGCAGTTAAGGTGTGTGTGTGTGAGTGTGTGTGTGTGTGTGAGTGTGTGTGTGTGTGTGTGTGTGAGTGTGTGTGTGTTTTGGTATATGTTGTGGGGACATTTTTAGGTCTCCATGAGGACACAAGCTTATAAATCACACAGAATGATCTTTGTGAGAGGGTCAGGTTTAGGGATTAGTGTAGGGGGACAGAATACACAGTTTATACATTATGAAAACGTGTGTGTGTATGATAGACAGACAGATGATGGATGGATGGATAGATAGACGGATAGATGGATGGATGGACAGACGGATAGATAGATAAACGGATGGATGGATGGATGTGAAACATACTGACCACAGAGCTACTGTGTGTCTTGTCACATTTTCTGTAAGTGTTAAACTGTTAAAGTCAACAGTCGCCCCCAATAGCATTTGCTTTAAAAAACACATGCTTAAAAATGCATGAATATCATGATCTTTCAGTTAACAAACATCACAGTGCATTAATAAATCATGCTGGACCTTTTCTCAAAATATTCTGTTTTAGTGGCTGTTTGAGTTGCTCTCAAGTTCTCCCAGGTGTATCGTCATAGTAACCAGCTGTAGTCACAATAAACATGGACATTTGACAACCAATATACAACTTCTTTGTTTCTTTAATAGTAAAAGTCTATTGAAATCTGTTATTTTAACCTAACAGGATAGTTTTGCCTGAAAACTGCTTGTTCTGGATTTTTTTACCCACTTGATTTGTTATTTTGTTACAATGATACTCTTGCATTTTTAAAATGGCTTAAATATCTAAATGCATCTGGTGGTCAGTGTTTATGTGCACACACTCAGCAATGTGGAGAGAACCGTTTGTACATCAGGGCTGGTTTTGACAGTCTCCGCTGAGAATAGTGCTGGATTTGGATGCTGAGAATGTCTCTTGTAAGCGTCTCAATGGAAAGCTTTCATGACGCTAAGATCCAAACAGCAGAAAAGAGCCAGTTCTCCTCAGC
Organism: Ambastaia sidthimunki; assembly: GCA_036877625.1. NCBI lineage: Eukaryota > Metazoa > Chordata > Actinopteri > Cypriniformes > Botiidae > Ambastaia > Ambastaia sidthimunki. The sequence goes on along the minus strand of JAZGTK010002389.1, from coordinate 13,006 downwards.
CAACCCAGAGTTCAGGACCACGGAGAGCTCCCCTCGCCTGACTCTGTCTCCAGGCAACCGTTAGATGTTCAGCAGGCAGGTGCATATGAATGAAAATTTCCCCTTCTAGCTGCAACCTTTCCAAAAATATTAGCTAGAAATGAGAGACTGTCATAATTATCATTTCTCTTTATTGGACAGACAGTTCTGTACAGGTGACTTTTGCTCCAGAAGTGAAATGCCTCAACACCAGTTTTCTCATAGAAGCAGAAAGCTCATATTTCTCTGTGTTGTGTGGACGTTTGGGCCCTGTTAGTTCAACACGAGACTCTTGAGTCACATTGTAATCCAGTGAGCTGTGGTGTTTACTGCAGTACTCATAAATAACACCAGTTTTAATAAAAACACTTTTAGAGAAAGCTTCCTGTGTTTTGTAAAGTTTTTTCCAGAATGTAAACGGTACAAGATATAAATGTAACTATATCACATTTACTGTGTGTGTGTGTGTGTGTGTGTGTGTGTCTGATGGTGCAGATAATTTTCATAGACTTTCTGTTCTTGTTCTGTCTGTCTTGGCTGATGGTTTGATCATCTTTGTTTTAAATACATATTTTTGTTCATTTCAGAGCAGGTATACAGAAAAATGCTGCTGTATAGCATCTTAATTAGCATCCTCTCTCTCTCTCTCTCTCTCTCTCTCTTTCCACCTCTCTCATTTTAGCTTTCTTTATCTTAATAGATTGTATCTCTCTAGATCCACTGAGAAACGTTGCACAAAAGCACTGGATTTTTTTCTGTGACTTTTTTGATTTTGTAGAAGACAAACACACATACAGTCCCAGAGAATATTTGAAGACTCCAGACACATTTAATAATATATGAATGTCATTGTGTTAGCTTACACATATCAAAGTGAGAGGTATTTGTGTTAGTGTGTCACACATTCCTAGCAGAACATTTTACATTATTTAAGATGCTGTTTTTATAACACAGCAGATATAGAAGTGAGTAAACAATCCAATTACGGTAAATAATAAGATTTTTTTCTGTTTTTTTTTTTTATATTAAAGATGCTTTGAAACAATGTAATATTGGTAAAAAGCGCTATGTAAATGAAATTAAATTGAATTAAATCAATCACTCACCTTATGTTTTCACTTAAACATCTTCAGTTCAAATTCAGTTCAGTTTTATTCATGTTTCGCTTCTTTACAATGTTACATTGTTTCAAAGCAGATTTACGTATAATAAAAATTAAAACACAGAAGCTGTACGATTATAAATAAATATAAAATGAATACATCAAACTGTTAAGCAGTTTTTTTAAAACAAGATTTCATTTTAGAAAGCAGGTTCTGTCCGTTTGCCTCATGCGAACATTAGATGAAAGTATAAAATAGAAATTAGGGGGTTTTTATATTCCAGTGTGTCAAAAGATTTGCTGAACATCAAACATGATTCACACTGTTCAGCTGTAAACCAGCAGGCCGTGCTATTTAAAAGCGAATTCAGAGAGAAGTCGTGTAGATTTATTCTGAACAGAGCGTGTGTTGAGAAAACTCATTACCCATAATCTCATAATCAGGTGTTTGATTCCCCTGGAAATCTTCTGTGTTTGTGCAGATATCAACATGGCCGGAGAGCCCAAACCCTACAGACCCAAAGCAGGTTCCAAACGGCCTCTCACTGCTGTCTACAGGTGAGTGTCACTGACATAACTAACATCACATATCTACATACACCTATACACACCCTCTGTGTGTTTTTTAACACATCATTTAGAAAAACATTCAAAAGATGCTCATTTGTAAAGGTTTTTGGAGAGGCTAGCAATAGCAACCTAGCATTAAAAGTATAAGATCCTGCCCATTCGCACTGAATGCATTGATTGGATGAACTGAAGGTTCCTTTCATTGGTTCATAAAAACATCAGTCATATTTTCTACAGTTCTTTTAGATGATAAAGTGCAGTATAAACACAAAACACATCACCGGTCTCACACACTCAGGAAACATTGATTCCCTTGTTAGGAAAGTGAAGGTGGAGATTAGAAACAGATTAGAAAGTGGGGCGGCTGAATAAAGCCGTCAGCACATTTGTCATAGTAAAAGGTTTAGATAACAGCGTGGCTGCGCTCTGATTATAAGCGCGTCCTTTTTACTGCTGAACTTTGCAGTCCTGTCGTTTGTTTGAGTTGTTTAACTCTTACACATCGATTGAAAACTAACCAAGCAGGAAATGAGTGAAAAATCAATGTTTGAGATGGTTTTAGGTATTTACTACCTGACTGAAAACCTGTAGCGTTTTTATATTAGCATTTATTTTCTATTTTTCTCCATACACATAATAGAAAAGTGTTTTACAGGTGTGTAAAAACTAAAGCATTTATGAATTTCTGGCTATTGTTACTTGAGATCTTAAAGGAGTTTTCTGCCAGCTATTTTTTACAATTGTTTTGTTTCTCTAATTAGTGTATTTTTAATTATTTTTCCTCTCATTGTATTTTTGAAATGAACTCATTTGCATTTGAAATCAGCTAATGCTATGTTGGTTATGTAAGCAGAGGTATTTAAGAGAGAACAGGAGAAATAACACAGAGTTGCGGTGAATGGTAATTAGTTTGGAATGAAGCGGTCAGGAAGTGAGACTTCTGCATAATGAGAAAAAAATGAGGTCGAATTTGTGACTTCAGCCGCAATGACCAAAACTCATGACATTCAGTGTTTAAAAACAATGTGAAATCAAAATGGACCCTGTTTGATTCGCTCAACATGCAGCTGAAAGTGCAAGTTGTCATTAATACACAAGAGGGACATTAAATTCTTAAATTCATGTGAATGTATTAGTTGAACTTTTCACTCAGTTATTCACTGTATATCACATTAAAGGTTTCATGATAGAACAACTTCACTAGCGTTAAGAAACGTTTGAAGACTTGAGCATTCCTGCAAAGTTCCTGCAAAGGTCGTCCATTAACTTTCTGGGCCCCAAAACAAGTCAGCTGGGGTCCTTTAGGGTCTTTCTAAGAGCAATGAGTGATCTGCTTTGATGACTTCTGTCACTGATGAGAAATTGTGTTTGGACTCTCTGTCGGTCTCTGGAATGATCGATCTGTAAACAGGATTTTCTGATGGAAGGAGTTGTTTCATGCTGTCAGATTATTTGACAATTATTTTCTCTACTAATTAAAATCTCAGATATCAATTGATTAGCTTTCAGAGTGTTCAGTGAATTCAGATCTGACACTGGATTGTAAATGTAAGTCTGCATCGGGCATCAGTTTGTCCGGGATCAGTTTACACATGCCTGAAGGCAGGAATTTTGTTGGTTTCTTTTTGTAGTGAATTAAAGGTCAATAAAACGCCGTAGGCTCAAGTTGAGCTCTATCAAACGCTGTCGATCGCCACAGAAAACCGTTTTTGATTTAGCCTTCAAGTTTGTAAAAATAAGCAAAGATTGTACAGTCGTTTAACAGACATTTTCAATTCTCATGGCTCTCTGGACGTTATAGTGCATAAATATAAACATGATTTTTGTGTGTTGTTACAAACTCAGGGACTCAGGAAATATTTCTGTAGTTTTCTGCAGCATAACGGGTTGGTGATAGAGCTTAACTAGTTGAACCTGTTTATACTTCACCCGTCTCATTCCTCTCTGTCTTTTTTCAGTGGGTATGAGATTGATTATGATTACTACAGAGATGATTTCTACAATCGGTATGTATGCATTTTTATAAAAATCGTTTGAAATATTTAATTTTATTGCAGTGGTTATCTTCCGAGTCCTTCAGCAGTTGTTTGCGTTCGATCTTTCAAGGTTTGAATTTTAAGCAAATGTCTCTGTGTATTTTTTTGTCCATGATCAAAACAGATGAACGCCTTACACGCACATGAACATAATTAAAACAACATTCCCAGCAAATTTATGACTTTATATATCTTAAACGCCTACAGTTTGTCCTTGAGATGAATTAAAACATGAACTCAAAGGACATTGTGTGCGGTAGATTCCATTAGCATTGATAAATAGAGATTTTCTTTCATTTCTAAGAGGTCTGTGTTATTTTATCTTTTTCTTTTCATCTTGTATTAGCAGATACTGTTTCTCAATATCAGGTGAGGAGCTGTGTATTAATTCTCGTGCCTCTCTTGTTTTTCCTGAATTCTTTTAAAGATAGGAGATAGATATAATTTCAAAAATAGCTCTGCTAATGCCAGGGGCACCAGGAAGCAAGAATCAAACGTGTTTTCAGGGTGAAAATAAACATTTACGTGGAAAAACCTCTAACACCCTGTAATGTAGGATCAAAGTCTCGACTTTAAGCTGTGATGATGTTAAGACATCTCTGTTTTTAATCTTTTATCTGGCCAGGCTGTTTGACTATCACGGGCGGGTGGCCCCGCCTCCGCGGGCCGTGATCCCTCTGAAGCGCTCGCGGGTGGTGCTCCCATCCACTCGGCGAGGAAAAACATCCTTCCCTATTAAAACCTCCTCTTCCTCTTCTTCAAGACCCCCATCGTCATCATCGTCCTTCTCCTCTGGGCTGAAATGTAAGACTGGCTCATTTGCATAGTATTTTGTTAAGCAATAACATTCATACATTTTTAAGTGTTTTCAGGCAGAGTGCCATCTCCGGTTGTGCATATAGCAAACAGACAGACATTATTAATTCAGTAGCTGAAAACTCCCACAGAGCCACAATATGCTTGACTTCTGATTACTGACCTCTGACACTGGAAGTTTGAGGGACGCAGTATGGTGTGTTTTTTGCTTTCAGACAGACTGATGGAATGTGTCAGTCAGTCGTTTTTACTTAAAGCTGCAATCTGTAACTTCATTGGTTAAAAATAAACAATTATTGAGTTATTGAGCAAGTACATGACAGATCAGTATTTAAAACAATCTTCTTACTTCACCCAGATTCACAACAGCAAGTTTATAATACTGATTTATAATCTGAGCTGTCAGGTCTGATTTCCCAAGAAAGTCAGTTTGGCTTCATTTGACTTAATAAAAAGTATGTAAAGTAAGCTGCAGTTTTATGTTTTAAACAGAGATGGCGCCAGAGAGGCAAAAGTTACAGACTGCAGCTTTAGCAAGAGTTTATTGACAAAGTCTTGTGCCAGTCTGAATGTTTTTATTTTATTCGAAATGGCCAAACAGAATCGTGAACATCACGCAGCAGTGTTGGTACATTAGAATTCATAACACTAATCCAGATTGTATCTCTGTCCTGTAAGTAGAGGTTTTCAAAGCATCTGTCAGAATCTCAGCGACTCCTCTGAGCGTGGAGCTGAAAAGCGGAGATTAGCCGCGGCGCATGACACTAATGCTCTTAGCTGCAGTGCTGCGGTCTCCCCGGGGGCTTTATTTATATCAGCGCAATTCACCAGCAAACATATTCATGACATGTACACAAAAACGCCACTGTTTACCTTTATCTGCATTTCACTGGAGCTGTCCCTCCACTTCACTGCACGAACTGCTGGAGATGAGCTTTAGAGCAAAACAACACACAGTTTGACTCAAACAGTTTGGTTAAACACACGTAACCAGGCTGTCTGGCCAAAGGAAAGATTGTGCTTGGAAATGTTGATGAAAAATCCAGACAGTCTCTATTTATCTGGTTATCAGGATGGTTTTTAGGTTGTAAGAATGTTTCTGTAACATTCAAGTAAATGCAGCTTAAACTGTCATCATTTTTATATATGTATTTTAACTCATAATTGAACATTCAAAGAGTTTATGGACATTTATGTATATTGTAGTATTTTTTGGAGCACACTGAATTGTTGCACAAACGTTTGCACCAAACTGCAGCAGGTTTTGCGCGGCTGCAACTAAACACCTACACGCTGAGCCCTGCGCCTCGGGCGACCGATGGCACCATCCTGCAAGGAGAGAGAGAAGCTGGCAGCCGTGTGACAGTCGCGCCGGGTCACGGCGTGTTATCACGACTGAAGGCACTGACAGGTTCTGTTTTCTCCAGGAGAAGAACGTCTCGACAAACGCTGGGAAAACAGACTAATGAATTTTTCAACAAATCACTGGCACGTAACCTTCAGCTCCAATTATCACAAAAAAACAGGTCTTTCCGTGTCAAGAGGTGTTTCAAACTGGTCCAGTCAGCCCACACCACATTTCAAATGTTTTCCATGAATTTATTTCTACTCTAGGTGTCTCTGTTCGCTGCTACCAACAATTTAATTGGAGCCGTGACTTCTGCTGTATTAAAACATGGTGCTCTTGTGGGCAATGCAGGTTCGAATCTGATACTTCCTTATGATGTTGCTTTTTTATTCTCCTCTTAAATAAAAGTGGTTTTAGAACAGTATGTAGATGTAATGTAGGTGGTTGCCAAGGCGTTGCTATGCGGTTGCTAATGCGTTCCGGAAGAAATGTAGCCTGTTGCCATGCAGTTGCTAGAGTATTTGGAGTTATGGTATTGGAAGATTTTTTTGTTAAAACTAACTGATTCATAAGTCTTTTGATTCACTATAAAAAATCGGTTCATAACAATAATTTGTTTGAAAATCAGTCTACACATATAATGTTGTAGAAATAAAGTATTTGGGTTATTGACTGTTTTAGATGCTGTTCTGTCTCAGTGGAAGAAAGCGTTTCAATGTTAATAAAATCAAAAGTCATAACTGATTAAGTTCCAGCATTTTTTCTTGAAAAGATCCGGTTCTGAATATGAAATTAAGTATTTTTGAAAGTGTAATTTCCATGTTTTAAAAGTTATTTTATAACCATCTGCTGTGCGTTTAGTTTCCAGCAAGGTCATTTTGGGCTGTAAGAGAGCGAGTCTGTGATTGTGTTTATTTCATTCATTGTGTGTGCGGTGCGAGATTCATCAGACAGCTGTCAGACTTTTAAAACAGCACTGGACATTTTAAACCACTGAATATTTACACAAATTAGCAGCATGAATAAAGCCAGCAGGCCTTTAGCAGAAACATTTCAAGCAATGTGACGTGCAGAACATTTTTTGTTAACTTTGAAAGAACTTCCGGAGACCATTAGTCAATGTTCTGAGCCTCTCAGTCTGACCAGGCTGATGTTCAGCTGTAACGTTTTTTTAACCATTTTTTTGACATTAGACATTTAATAAAGCAAGATACGGTTTAAACAAAGGCCATTTTAATAAAACAGTTTGCAAACAGTGTATAGTGCATTTCTTTCTTCACAAGTCGACTGATACACAAATAAAGTATCTTTCTTGATAATTTTAGAGAATTTTATCCAGCTATCGTGCTGATGCTCAGCCTGTATTGACTGATAAAACAGAGTGACTATGAAAGCAAATTGAAGATCGGGGTCTTACTGGTGTCCACTGATATTAACCAGCACGACAGATGTGAGATTTGGGAACTAAATTAAAAACAACAGGGAGGAAAACTCATTGAGCTTCTGAATCAGGACCAGCAGCCCCAGACAAGTATGGAATAAATGAATCATGGGGGGCTACAAAGAAGCATGAACATAGCCAATACATGTATGCAGTTTAATGTGGACGAGCTCAAATGTAACCTCAGATGTGTCGCATTTCTTCTCTTGCAGTAAAGTCAGACCAACTTCAGACCATCAAACGCGAACTGACTCAAATCAAGATAAAGATCGACTCTCTGCTGGGCCGCCTGGAGAAGATCGAGAAGCAACAAAGAGCTGAGAGCGGTAAGATAGAGAGAAAACTCTCAGAGGACAGAAATACAAACCAGAGGGACGGGTGCAAACATCAGCTGTATGCACACACACAGTTATCACATGCACACACACAGTTATCACATGCACACACACAGTTATCACATGCACACACACAGTTATCACATGCACACACACAGTTATCTGTCTAAATGGCAACATTTCATTGACTTCTACTGATTTCATAAACAGCTAGTTAATATAACCTAACATATGACCTAACCCACACTCAGTAAACTCTGCATTTTTACAATTTAAAAAAGTTTATATTAAAAGTTTATTTTATAGCATTTTTATAAACATAAGTTTTGTTTTGTCCAGATTTGTCAGGTTTTGCTGACTTTTGGTTACAAATTTGTCCCCAGATAATGATTAAGTTGGAACACACACTGTCCATCTGGTTTCAGTGCCTTCACACAGACAGTCAAGATCACAAATCATAATTTTTGCTCTGGTCATTATATACTTTATACAGAACAAAAGATCAGCGTGAAAACACTGAATAACTTCTGAATAACTTCTTTTGTTTTTCACTGGAGAAAGAAGGTCATAAACGTTTGAAACACCATGAGAGTCATTAAATGATGACAGATGTGTAGCTTTTGTTTCGACTCAGGAAAAATTATTTTATCATTTTGCAGTTTGTCACCTTCTCTGAATATGATAGATATTTGTTATATAAATTAAATCTCATCTCTCTTTCTTTTTCTCTCTTTCTCCCACTCTCTGTCTCTTTCTCTCTCTGTCTCTCTCCCACTGTCTCTCTCTGTCTCTCTCTCTCAGAATCTCATAGGAAATATGAGGATAACTGTGACTCTCTGCATGAGGAGTCCATATCAGAAACAGCGGAGAACTCCGGAGAAGAGGGAGGGGAGGGGCCTTTGGACACAGAGGCGGGTGAGATGACCGATGGAGGCGAGGATGACTATGATGAAGAGGGCAGCACTGATCTGGTACTTTCACCCCCTTCCCCCACTGCGACTAAAAAGTCCCGTTAAATCTATTTCTGCTGATTTATTCATAGCTGCGGCTGTAAGAGAGACGGAGAAGAGAGGCGACAGGGACGAGAGGGAGGCGGGGACAAGGAGATGAGGATGAGGGACAGATGAGGATGAGGGGGAGGCAAGAATGAGGGGGAGGCAAGAATGAGGGGGAGGCAAGAATGAGGGGGAGGCAGGGACAAGAGAAAGCTGGAGATGAAAGGGAGACAGGGATGAGAGGGAGACTGGGATGAGAGGGAGACTGGGATGAGAGGGAGACTGGGATGAGAGGGAGACTGGGATGAGAGGGAGACTGGGATGGAGGTGATCGGGTTCCACTGGGCCACTTCTTGCTCAGTTTTAACCCACACCTGCATTAATTAAAAGAGAATCAGAACCTCTGGAGGCACAAGCGTCCAGCAGCACCGGGACCGAGAGCAAAGTCGAGAACTCTCGTCCCTGAATGAAGGTTCAGGAGGGGCATTCTGCTGAGAGAACAGGCAGACCGGAATTTAATGAGCTCATTCGTTACTTAAACTGTGGAAATGAGCTGGAAATATCTAATGGAATTCCTGCAGGCACGATTCCCAACAGCACGTTAACCCACGATTGAGGTTTCCTTACCCAAAACTTCTCATATAACTTAAACTAAAACAAAAGTAGAAAGTGTGTTGAACTTTGTTTCTGTAGAACGTTTGTTTCTAAGGTTACCGTATTGTTTAGTGTATATATAGATAAAATGAATAAAGTAAGTACATCTTGTGAGATCCTGAGCAATTTTATCACTATCAGTGTATCTGTTGTGCTGATAACACACTGCTGTTATATTTAGCAGCCCATCTGAGAAGGAATGAGCCATTTCATTTATTTTTCTTGTGCTGTATCTTTCTCTCTGTAATGGACTTTTGTACTGTTGAAACTACATATTTTTCATATTTACATATTCATACATATTTATAAAGTCATGTGACACGCAGCAGGCCTTCCACGCACAAGCATAATGAACCTTCACATAAATGCATTTCACACACTGACTTTCTGCCAGCCAGTTTTGTTTCTCTAAAAGATCTAAGAAACAAACCTGGAAGTTTTGTGGCTTTCAGTTAATGTCTTGTGCTTTGAAGCCATCAGTACGCTAGTGTACTCCTCCTGGCAAACACACATACGTCTTTCTCTTCCAGGAAAATGGACTCAAAGTATCGATGACTCATCTTGCACTCACAGGTGTATCCAAACTTTTATCCAATAATATTGTTCCTTTATTGAGAATGTCTCCTCCCTCAATAGAATCATCATTTCTCACAGTAAACTAAAGGCTTTTGGCAAATTGAGTAAAAAATAGCTTTAATAAAATGTCTTAATTAAATTATTGTGTATTTCTGTTTTAGATGGAAAATCATGTTTCTGATATTGACAACTGAAGGTGAGTTTGATTCTTTATTTAAATGTTTTTCTATGTATCAGTTTCTGCAGTGTATTTATTCACTGAATATTGTGCAGTGGACAGGCTTGCCTGTAAAGCTCTCCGTACAGAAAGAAAAAACCTCTGCTTTGAACAGAAGAGAAGACAGACATCTCCTGAAAGAGACGTGAACTTTTGCGACTGGCTGCGATTAGAGGAACAACAAATATTTTGACCCCATTTAGAATCTGCTAGTCACTGTTGCTGTTTTACATATGATGACATCAATTGTGTTTTGATTTACAGACTTCCTGTTTTGCTTTAAGACTCATTTTCTCGGAGAATTTCACGACCTGGCGGGACTTTGTGATTTAATATTTACAGTGCAACAGTCTGTGTGTGGACATAAGGCTTAAATGTCAGAAAATGTAACCTGTCATTTTTCAAAACCCTCAGTATTAACAGGAAATATGTTTAAAGCATTTTAAAACATAAAGGCGTTTAAAATATGTCTGTATTTAGGCCTGATATTGAGTGTGTTTCATGAGACCGTCAGCCTTTTGTATCAGCTTGTGTGATTGTTTTTTTTCTTGTCTCAGACACTTATTTCATCGACGATTTACGTTTTTTGGAAGTGTAATGCTTTGTGTATAGTGATATTCCATTTATCAAAATACTGAAAACTGAATATTTTCTGGAGTTTAGCTCTGTACTGCCACACACATTTTCTCACACCCCAAAAACAGATACAAGATCAGAACAACCGAATTGTCAGATCCCCAAAATCTTTAAAGATGAATTTTGTCTCTGTGTCATAATTTGTAAGGATACTGTAAAGATGATGTCGTATTATGTCATTGTATCGTTTTATTCACGCATAGCTGTGTGTTCACCATTATCACGGTGGTCTCGCTGTTTTCTTTCGTTTACAGTACGTCATAATGAACTCTCTATTTTTGTATGGCAGATTTACAGAAAAAGCTTCAACGTATTAATATTTGTTCTGCTGACTTTCTCATTCTGCTACTGTATATAATTTATTTGTGGAAATGAAATGTGTGGGAGAAAAATGAAGGTTTTCTTTTTGTATTTCCAAATAAGTGTCATGTTTGAGAGAAAGACTCTATACAGCTGAGAGTAACATCACTGAATAACTTCATATTGTATAGAAATGTAAACTATTTGTAAAGATATTTTTATGATTAGCATGTTTATTATTTTACTGTATTTTCAGTTGTCTCATTTGTGGTCTGGCTATGGGCTTCATCATATAGAAAAGACTGGCATTACTATCACAATATAAAAACTGAGAAAAAAAATAAACATTTTCTTGTATTTTTTTCATAGATCTATTTTTGCATGGAACAATATAGCCTCTTTAAAATCAATAGCATCCAGCCAAACCTCACGTACATCTCATTGTGTGTGACAAATATTTATATGACTTTATTCTTTAGTTTTGATTCTGTAACATATAAGCAACTTTTTCCTGCAACATTATGTATCATTGTTTAACATTTCCCATTACCATTGTTGAGTAATATGAATATATTCTGAATGCATGTGAACACGTTTTGAATGCATGTGAGCATGTTTTGAATGCATATGAACACGTTTTGAATGCATATGAACACATTTTGAATGCATTTGAACACATTTTGAATGCATATGAACATTTTGAATGCATGTGAACACATTTTGAATGCATATGAACACATTTTGAATGCATATGAACACATTTTGAATGCATGTGAGCACGTTTTGAATGCAGAGAGGCAGAGGATGAGTTTGGCAGTGTTGCGCACCTGAGCGCAGCTGTAACAGATGGAGAATCAAGCGCGTTTCATTTATCAACATCATGAGTGAATGTCGGGGTTAATTAAAGCCACTGGCCGCTTCACCTGAAATCACTTCATCATATTAACTTTCCTCCAGCCGCATTCATGACACAATTAACCTGAAACGAGACACATTGTTTAGAAAGCGTCAGTTTGATGAGCGATTATAAGTATATAAATGAAGGTCTGCGTGGAAAATGACACATTTACAAGTAAGTGTCCGTATTTATCGCCACGTGGTGTTTATTTGCATCACATTATACAATGGAAATGACAAAACTGAGGGTAGTGCAGAAGTTATTTTGGTTAAAACGCCAATATGTAACTTTTGTGGATTAAAATTAAACAGAAAATTAAAATTAAATCAGTTAATGAGCAAATACATAACAGATCAGCGTTCAATACAATTTCTTTATTTTACCGGTTCACAACTGTAAGTTTATAATTTGAGCTGTCGAGTCAGATTTCCTGGGAAATTTTTGCCAGTTTGGTTATATTTGACTTACATAAATTAACCTGCAATGTTATATTTCAAACAGAGGTGGCGGTAGAGAGACAAAAGTCACAGACTGTAGCTTTAGGAAATTATTCATAGCAATAGATTTGGGTTTCAGACTCTAAGAATGATGCATTTATCTCATGAAATCAGAACAGCATCGCACAAAATTCCTGTTTACAAAATGCTTTTTAAAATCCAGTTATGATTTTACACACGGATGAATTCTGAACGAGAGAAAATGTATTTGGATGAATTCCAGCTACATTATCATTTCCAAACACAAGCAAAAACAATTATAGAGATTTTACATTCATATCATTTCTTATTGATAGAAATTTACCACTTTTCTTGGCCTAATTTATTTTACAGCTCAGCGTTACTCCTGAAAATATGCGACGCAATATCCAATTTCATATCCAAAAGTTAAAGTGGTTCGCAGCTTTACAAACATTCATCTCCCAGTTCGCTGCACAAATCTTCATTAACATTTAAATGATATTAGCTCAGGGCTGGAGCCGCATTTTTCCCAGGTCTTATTTGAAAAATATTTAAATGAAGTTGGGTGTTATGACAATAATTTGCCAAAAGTTTTCTAATGACTCG
>JAZGTK010002388.1:0-32164 GCA_036877625.1 Ambastaia sidthimunki | reverse complement strand
AGAGCGCATAAAAGCTGCAGGTGTTCCCAAAGCGTTTTGATGCAGCTCGAGTTTCTGAAAGGGAAGCCGGTGCAGCTGTTTGTGGAATTACATTCTAAAATAAAGACGAATTGTTTGAACTGGTGATTTCTTTGTTTGTGTCTGTTGATGTATTTCATAATTTGATCTGAGATGAAGCAAATATATTTGTGCATGAATTTCTCGCATTATAAAAGTTAAACTTGCAGGAATGTTTTAAATTATGCACAAGCCCCGCGCCGAAATTCAAGCCCCCAAAAAGACTGTTTGTGGGGTTAGTCTTTAAAACGACTGTTTGGGTTTTTAAAGTAAATAAAGAAATGGCTAACAGAATGGCTAACTAGAGTGAATGTGACTATACGCGTGTGGGACACTTATATAGTAGCACTGATGTCGTGTCACAAGTTTAAAATACTACCCTCTGTTTTAATTGGTATATTTGAAATAAAACTGTGTGGTTGATGATTGTTTATGTGTTATAGTTGTCCAACCGCTTGCACTTCGACATGGGGCGAATCTGCTGCATCTCCTTTGTACTAATAGCCAGTGAGTCCATGATTTTTTCCCCCCTCCCGTCCTGTGCTCGCCGCCCCCCCGGGAGAGTGTCCGCGCCCCATCTCAACTTCACATTTTATTGCTTGTTTTTCATGCTTAACTGGAAATTAGCCATGCATGTCACCTTTGACCTCTTCGTTAGTTATATTTCAAGTTGAATTTTGAGCTGCAAAGAGAAATGTGCATTGCTGTTGGCCTATTTCTGTACATTACTCTAAGCTTTGGTATGTGCCAGCATACTCAGTGTGAAATAGATCTGGCTGTAGGATCTCCTCCAGAGCAGAAGGGTGTGGAAGGTTGTGCCAGTCTGTGGGGCATGTTATTGGTGATGAATGCACTGTCAGTGTAATTACAGCAGTCTCTAACCACATGAAAAATTATTTGCAGAAGTCTAAAGTTGTGTCACACATTACAAAAACACTACATGACTTAAGCTGATGATTTGAAACATTATCCTGCTCATAAGGTTAGTTGGTGGCAAAAGAATGTAAACAAATTGGTAAGAAAATTAAATGTGTGTTATTGTTTGGATAATGGGTTTAATAAAAAAAACACATAAAATAATAAAATGGTATGATTGAAAGTCTGATGTGTAAATGTAAAGACTTTTACATTACAGAAAATTTGTCATCACTTCAGTCACTGACGGATGTGTAAGATTCCTTTTTTAGAAGCACATTTGTTCACATCTGGATAGCATATTAGTTTTCATTCTCCTGAGATCACAGAGGAGTGCATATTTACAGCACCAGTGCTCTGTGCTGGAATGTGCTTGTGAAACTGTGTCAAAGTAAGCTGAGATATTTAAACGTTTGCTAAAGAACTTGAATAACCTACATGTGGCTATATATCTCTCTGTGGTCTTCTGTCTTCTATGTGAAGTTAAATTAGAGCACCAGCACGAAGGTGACAAAGAATAGAGTTTTAGTTATGAATGCTTTACATGTTTTTTTTGTTTGTTTTTGCATTGGTAGGTTATGTCATTGATTATAAGTTTAAATAAAAATTAGATCACTTAAAATTTTAAAGTATTATTCATGTTCGGGTTACAATGCTTGGTAGCATACCTATTGAAGCTTACATAACATGGAAATTTAGGATAGAAGCCCCAAAAATTGTGTATGAAAAGTGTATTTTCCTAAGAAACATGTGATGTGTGTCAAAAAGCATCAGTTATTGCTTTAAATTTAATCAAAACATCATGCATTTCCTGAAGGAAATCTTCTTTTTAGTTGTGTAAAACAATATTTTTGCAATCTTTTCAGGAAAAACGAAAAAGACAAGCTGAAATAGAGGACAAAAAAAGACAACTCGATGAACTTGTTCTGCAGCTTCAGCATTTTAAGGTAAAACTCATTTAATTTGTTTCATTTCAGAAAGCTGACCAGTAAAGTAAATTGATGAATTAAATGTTTAATATACTTAGATAGCAGTGTATCACATTCTCTATAATTCCTTTACAAGGGAAAAGCCTTAATGGTTTGGTCTGGATGGCAATCTGTATTTTGTCTGTGTAAAATTGTCTGGGGACCAAAACAAAAGCTTGAGTGTGATATCAGATAGTCAGGGGTTTGCCTCATTTACACAGAATTACTCTGTGGTGTTATCACCCAAATTTTATAGCAGTTGGTTTATACAAAAATATCTGCCTTGGTTTAAAGACAATCATGAAAGAGATTTTGTCTAGGCCTCAGTAGAGAAGTTTGCCTGAAGAAAAAAGATGCAATCGACTGAATTAGATTTGATAATGCTCTACTGTTTGTAAAGACTGTACTTTTGTAAAGACTGCCGGGACATGAAAAGATATGAAGGTTTATTGTGAATGCATTTAATGTTCACATTATCATACAATGGTAACCCCTGACTGATTGTATTATCAGATATCGGGTGATATCTTCACAGTTAAGAACACAAAGCTCGTAAAGAGTAGAATTCAAAGTGAATGAGGAATGAGACATGGCAAAAAATCCCAGAAATATCCAGGAAGAAAGATGTTTGTTTAGCAGTGGGTGTATTCAAAGTCTGAAAAAGTTCTCATCGGAAAGTATAGCCACAGTGCCTGTGATGTATGTCTAAGGGTGTACTCATACGAGACACTCTGAACTAATTTTCTGTGGCAAGACACAGTCCACGTGATAATGAGATGACTGAAATCTTGTTTTAAATTTAAATTTTTTAAATTACCAGTTGGTAAATTTAGGCTAGCAGAATATGGTCGTTAGTTTTGTGTGGAGCACAATGTTGAGATCAAATATGAAAAAGGTTGACAGCCTTATTCTATAACCAAATTGCCAAAATACATTTAAATTATGCAAATGTGTTCAAAAACCTATACTGTGTGAACAAATGCAATGGGCATTCTTATAGCTATAGTTACTTTCCCTTCACCTTGAACAAGTTTATAGTGATTGGTGGGACACCACTAGTAACTTCTTTGTGTCTATTTATGCATAGCTGTTTTAAGCTTTAATTCTGTTTTTGTTTTTTGTTAAAACAAACAACAGTTGACTTTATATTCATAAATCAATTACAATTTCAAATTACATCAATTACAAATTTCAAATTAATTTTTAATTAGCTTTCCTAATATCTAATATGACACTTATAATGAAGAATAAACTTTGTAATAATACAATGTATTCTGTATTCTGTGTTGCTGCTTTAAAACAATGCAACATTGTAAAAAAAAGTTTAAAATTAATTGAATTTAAAATGAACAAAAATCAGTCTTGAGTAACAGATCAGTGTTCAGAATTCAACATATAATTTAAAAGCTCAATTTCTAATTTTGATATTAATATTTCAACATTTTATGATAGCACAATAGTAGACATTATTTTCATAACTTGTTGATTCAAATTATGCAAAATCAAGAGACTTTCTGTCTCTTTACAGAACATATGTGTCCTAATAAAACTTTATGGTTTTATGCATTTCATCCAACAATCTGATCTTTCAAAAATCACTATGGATACAGATTTTATTCATAGCTGTTGAGTGACAAGGGCACTGACTTAATACTTTCTTTACTCACTTTACTTATTCATACATTTTCTTGTTGATAATAATTCATAAGTCACACTTATTAGTAAATATGGTTGTCCATACAAAACACTGACTGTTTGACCCAGCCCATGGAAAATGTGTCTGTTTAATTCGACAGTCTAAAGCCATGAGGGAGAGATGGCTTCTACAGGGTACTGCAGGGCCACAAGAGGAAGATGAAGGCTGCAAGAAACAGGTAGAAGATGAAGTTCACATCAAAAAAATAGAAGATATCATTCACAGGTACAGTAATAATTGTTTTTATCTGAAAATAATTCTTAATAAATAATAAGTCTCCCATGTTAACAAGGTCAGCATGCTGTGTTTTGGACCCTATGGCAGAATTTAGGGTGAGAGCATCACCAGGCTTGTTGACTTGCTTAATCAATAAGGTTTACTTGGTCAGCTAGCTAACCAAAGAAAAGATGCTATCCAACCTGCATCAGTAGTTTTTATGCTGCTTGCCTGCCAACAACATAGCAATACTAGTTCACCAGTAAGACCAGTACCAAACCAGAACAAATTGGCTTAAATCAGCCTGGTCCAGATATACACACTGGTTTAAGCGGGTCTTTAGGTATATTAGGTGCAATTAGGTATATTACAAAAAGTCCTGTTTTGCCAAAGTTTTTATTTTCTGTAATAGCATTCATTAGGTAACCACTTCCTCAGATACTGGAGTGATTTATACTAGCCTATATTGAGATGTTTTTCAGCTCTGCTTTGATTTTAATTGCTTTTAATTAACTTCAAAGTCTTTCTCATATGGTTTCTCATATGGGATGGATTGTAAAACTGTGGTGCATTTTCCTTTGATTGCTCTGGTTAGATTAAATAATAGATATTACACTTTTATTACACAGTTTGTCTGTAAATCGTTGTTTGGTGAGACAGTTCAGTTTTATCTGCACACCATTAACATAGTGTGCTAATCACATTACATTGGTACAATACATATAATAGAACAATGTAAAGCTCTTACAAGCTATAAAAATAGTTACATGTAAATAGGATTGTTGTTGAACAGTTGCATTCATAGTAATATTATGAAAATATATGTGTCCTAATTCATGTTAGTAGAAAAAAAACACGGGCATAGTGTACACTAGTAAACATCTTTCCATGTCTCTTCATTAAATGCAAATTCTTTCCAATAATTTTAAGTTCCAATGACTCAAACAGAACCCAGTAGAACAGTGAATATTTAGGTATAAAGTATGAAAGTACACCCCTGAAAGCTAAATTGGCTTAACTGAGGTTTAGTATATGAGCATGTGTTTTTAGTTATGTTTTATCTGATGAGGTCTGTAGGGTTGGTTCTCTCATAATCTGTTATGATGCTGAAGTTGGATGTCTCAACGATTATGCATGTTTAATAAAACTTAAATGTTTAAAACCAGCAGGAGCTAGCACATAAGAATGATTATTTTAAGAAATGGAAACCATAATAAAATTTGAGAATTAATTCTTTATTCTTTATTTTTGAGTAGATTAATGATTGTCCAGATATTATATTTCTGAAGTGAACTGTGTGTGAATTGGTAAAAATTTTTGCCACTTTACTGTTTTCTGAATGCCTTGTATTATATAAGATATATTGTGATATATTTGGGACTCAGAACTTATTATGTAAACAGTTGCATTGTGATTGAAGTGTTAGAGTGGGTGATGTTCTTCTGAATTATATTATTTTGTTAATTGTGGATTTGTACTGCAATGCTGCCAGCCAATAAAAGTTAATATCTATTGTTTAGGATTTACTGGGCTGGAATTTATCTCCTCTTAGAATGTCTGTTGTGTGTGACTTTTTGTTTTTAAAGTAGACCACTTATTAGACAGTTATTAGTTTCTCTTTTGTAGTCAAGATTACTAAGGTCAGGCTGCTACAATGTGCTTTTTAGTAAAAGAAATTGACAAGTAGACTTTTTTTTCTACAAATATGAAATACTTTGAAATACTCAAAAATTTTGATTACAACGTCTATATGCTTTTTGTTATTTTCTTTTATTCTTTTTTCTTTCTGTGGTTTTTGAATAGCTGTTTAATACTTTATATAATTTTTCCACTTTTCCACAGTCTCTAATTGTGGTATCAACTATTTTATGTTAAATGAACTGGTGAAACAAGTGAGTCTTCAATCTTAAACTGACACAGACTAAAACAAAAATAGTGTTTCTGAGTGCCAAACATCAATAGAAAAGTACTTGAACCATGTGGGGGAAGGCACTACTTATCCCTGTACATTTGTTATTCTAGTTACTGACATTTTCCATCTTTTAACATTTGACTATTTTGGTATATCAAAAATATGCAAATGCCCTCGCCTTTGGTCACTTACAAACGTTCTTGGCCTGTGAGCTCCCATCTGTTGTTGTAAAGGGTCATTTTGCCAAAAAGACAGAGCAACTGCATAGAGCATTGTGTGGTCAGACTGGTTGTGGGTAACAGGTGATGTTTCCTGGGGTGTTTTTCACAGAAATCTTTCTGTTGGGATGGAGGGAAAATGAAGGAATAGCACAGCCACCAGCTACTCCCTCAGTCTGACACTTCCACCACAAAGACTATTTGCATACCCTGCAGAGAAGATTTACCCAGAGCATAAAAACATGTCAAGAAGGTGCACAAGACGTTTTTAGTTTTAATAGACTGGAATAGACTGGTCTTTTACTGCAGTATAAAAGGAATGTTTTAAATAAAACAAAAGTTACTGTATTGTCAGCATCTATAGATTTCTGTTATAACCAAAATGACAATAATTTGAACTCGCGTTCACATGATCAGTATAGGCTTACTAACGTTGTTTGTGTAGATATATCCAATCATTTTCTGCCATGGCTATGTACAGTAAACCCAGTGTACTCTTTAATTTTCCCACAGTATGTGCAAATATACTATAAAATGATATGACGTAACTTAAATGTAACACAACATACTGTTTACATTAAACACCCACGGTTCCACTTAAAAAATAGTCAAACAGCTTAACAGAATTTACAATTGGCTGTCAGTAGACTCAGTAGACTTCTTCTAACTGGCCAACTGGGCACAGTTATCAGCCGACCATTTAAAAATAACCAAATTTATAAGGCTATTACTTTTGGAAAAACATTAGAATTCCAACTCCATGTCAGTAAATATGGAAAATACCTGCTGTTAAAGCATTAAAAACAAGAACATTAGTGCAAATATTACTGGCTTTACAACTGCTGGTTTTAACTACAACCTCGACTCAACAGTAGTGTATGTCCTCCAAGGACCTTTTCTATAAACGTGTAATTACAAAAAACATCCCAGCCACTGAGCTTAAAGTAAAGCTGTAACTACTGGCCTTTCCAGGAAAAATGTGGCATTGACATGGTTCTCATTCACATAGAGTTCCCAGAGTACACTCCCAAAACATCTGCGCACACACTGTTTATATAACTGTGTAAGATGAGCTCCTAATATGGTGAGGAGAGAAAGTCCCACTTCTTGCAAGGAAGTTTAAGAGGTGACATAAAAAAAAGCATTACATCAGAGTTACAGATAAGACTGTCTGCCATTATAAACTCATCATGTGACATCGCTACTGCATTTCTTCCACTGTTTTGACAGTAAGAGAAAGCACCCTCAATGTTATGGAGATGTTAACTAATGTTGTCATGAACTACATTACCCAGAACCCCATGCTGGGACCACGCCCGTCACAGGTGGTGGCCATTTTGTAATCACTCACTCTATAAATACTCATCTCCAGCACAAACTTGTTGCAAAGTCTTGTTTTGCCTTGAGTGAACAATTCTGAGTGTTTATTCCCTGTAATTTCTTACCTGGATACTACCTTGGACTGTTTCTCGTTTTTTGATTGTTTGCTGCCTGCCCTTTGGATTACGCTTTGTTATTGGATTACCCTTGTTGTTAGCCGCCTGCCCTAACCTTTGTGCCTGGAACGGTTCACGTTTTTGGATTACCTGTGTTGTCCCTGTTTGCTGTGTTTTGACCCTTGCCTGTTAGGGTCCTTACGCTGTTTCTGTTGAATAAATGCTGCATATAGATCTACCGCCTTCTGAGCATTCATCACAAATGTAGTACAAAATGTAATTTTTTTTGTAATTGTTTCTATAATTATTTTTGTCCACTTCGCTACTCAGGCACATTGATTTCCCTTAAAGCCTTTTTAGATTTGATGTCTGGACAACAGAACAGGAAGCCTCCTGTGATGAAAATGTTACCGTAGCTTACATCAGCCTGTCTGTCCCATCTAAGGAGCTTTTTGCCAGTGATTGTGGACGGCTCGACAAACGATTTCTAGCTGGTCATGAGCGTAAAGCTTCCATGAGCTGGCCCTTTCTTAATCTCATGCTAAGGTGGAGAGATCTTTGAAGGAGTTATACTTCTCTTATTTTTAACTGCATTCACGGGTGATTTATACAAATGTGTAGGGAATACAAGAGCACGGGCATGGGGAGATGCCTCCTGCTGATGAAACGTTGAGTGATCTCTCAGTGGGTGGAGCTTTGTCCCTGAAGGCTCAGACTCCACCAATCAGATCATTATGGGTCTCATTGCATCTGAATGGCAGAGCATATGCAACAGTGGGTCAGACAGTCACTGTATTACAGGCATACTAAGCCGACCTGCTCAAGAACTCAGGGGAGGGGCTTTCTGGTGATGGTGGCTGAGCGATACATAGGACTTGCCTGCCTGTGTCTGAGGACTGGAGGCAGGGCCAGAGGCAGAGTGACGCACCCTCGCAACCGCAGGAGCAGCGAAGTGCTGGGAAAGGTGGCAGGATGCCAAGGGCAAGTGGGTTGAGGTTTGCCCAAGAGTGAGGAAGTAGCCCCATCTCACTCCTTCCTTATTTTCCTTTTCCACAGTGTTGCAGAAACACTTAAACGGACTGAATGTTGGACCAATGATGATTATGGAGGCCTATTTGAAATAGCTGGGCTTATCAGAAATTGAAATGGGCTTATCAGCTCATTGTGACAATCACATGAAAATTAAACGATGTGCTGCCGATATTAGGGTTCTATTGAATAGATAAATAGCAGTTTGAATAGCTGTGCTGAGGGGTTGTAGCTTGTTACTGGTGAGCTCATCTCGGCTAGCGATTTGTTGGGTTGAGCCTCAGTCTTAGTCCCAGTGAGGACTGTGATGGTCCTTATTATAGTTTTACAATGGCAGGCCTGTGGTGTGAAACAGTTGTACACCATCACTAGACACTAAAGACCTGTGTTCAAGCCCCACCTATAGTACAGGTCATGCCAGGTCTACACTGATCAGGGAAATGTCATGAAGCAGGCATTTTATGGCTCCCCTTGAAAACAAGGTCCTCTGGGGTATGATTACAGTAGCACCTCTCTACAAAAGGTCCTCCACCCCCACTAATGTTAAAAGATACAGCTTTTGATTGTAAAAGTGTATTAGTACTATACATTTTGAAATTAATATACCTAGTAAGATTAATATTTGCTGTATAAATATTGTTAATTGTTAGTTTGTGTTATCTACGGTAGTTTACTAAAAGAACCTTACAAAAAGAAATGTTAACAAAAAGAACCTTATTGTAAATTGTTACTAACATTTTTACTTTTCACATTTTTGTAAATGTGATAAATATATCAAATGTATTAATTGTTATATTTATTGGCCAATATGGTGGTCCTTTTTAAATGTTGGTAAATGCCCATAATATGCAGTGTAGTGGCAGGTTACATACTAACAACTTACCCCAGGTCAGTGTATGTTTGATGACCTGATAATTTCTTGCTGCACTGTAAAAAATATTTTGTCAGGTTAAATAATTACCTTCATATGGTACAATATAAAACATGTAATTCACCACTAGATGGCATAGGACACTGACACTGAACTTTACATACTCACCTGAGTAACCTTCATATATATGTATTTTTTTTGTTCCCTTTAGCCATCTTAGTCATGATTGTATTGTCCTCACTACTTACTATTTACAGATCTTTTGTAGCTTTTGCCAGGCTACTGCAGCTTTAATTTGCACTAAACTGTCAGTTAATACCAATTCCAAGTAGCAGTAGACAATCCCCTGCAAATGAAAAATAATAAAAGTCTGCAAAAGATGATTAATTTATTCAAACATGATTTCATATTTAAGAGTATTTTTGAGGTATTAATTTATCTTTGAAAAAACATCATTAATCTCCAGCGACAGCCACAAATTGTATAAACACATGGCCTGCGTCCCAATTCACATATCCATTTTAAATAGTATTCAAATTGGAAATAGTATGTCCCAAATCATAGTTTGTTGAAATTAGTATCCTTAGTCTACTACTGTACAGGTGCTGTCAAACTGTATTGTGGTAGTATCTGTTGTACTGCCTATAAATTATGCAGATTGTTTTAAAAAAGTGAAAAACACCCTGAAATAATTGACGTTTCTTCTTTAATACAGTGTTTAAAAATCACTTAAGTTCATTTATAAATAAATAAACATGCATTGTTTGCATGGTTTAAGTTATTACATTTGAGAGTTACAGCGAAGGAAAAGATTTTCATGGAGTACAGGAGTATAGTTTCAGATTACTTAAAACATAGTACAGATGCACAACAGATTTTTAATCATACTTTTTATTATCGTTATTATACTTTTTTTGTTCTTTTCCATAGAAAAAAAAAAGGTTTGTAACAAATCTTGAGGTTGAGTAAATTATGCTTATATTTCCTATAACCTCTACTATTTGGTATTTTTTACATAGCCATTGTGTATTTACCATCAAACAATAGATTACAAAGAACACCTGTTGAAAATGCTTTCATGGCCATCTATTATTTTCTGTGTTTATAGATAGTGTGTGTTTTTTGTAGAAGGAATGTTAGTCAGGAATCGTGGGAAGGTCCTTCTCATTTGTTATTGCAGACCACGTAACCTCAGTGATCCAAACAATAGCAGGAAATTGTCATGGGCGGAGGCAAAATGAGTTCCTTAGCCAACAGCTTCCTCATTGGCTGCCAGCATTCAGAATCAATGAGAATGGAGTCCACTGGGAAAAGCAGAATATGCATGGGTTAATTGGCACTGAAGGGATATGTCTCATTCATTTCCAGAATGTGTGCACACAACTGCAAATTCCATCCAATAATTTCACTCAATGGGCAGCATGTCTGTACGGTTCAGTACTGTACAAAGAACTAATATAGAATAAGCATGAAACAGGTCTAATATTTTAACAAATGTTAGTTGATTATGCGCTTTAGAGTGTTTCTATTTTGTGCCAGCAATACAGGTTAAATGGTGATTCCTAGCTCTGTAGCCTAAAGCTCTGGTATTTATAAATTGAATAGCATTTTCATTGTGTTTTTGTAGATTGGAATCAGAAATCTGTCTTTTGGAGAATGAAGAGTCACAGATTTCAGCTAAAGAACAGGTTCTCAGAGAGAAACTACGAGAAACAGAGAGATCTATTGAAGATCTGCAGAAGGTAACGTATCCTCAGAAGAACATATTAAGTACAAAAAGTATTTGGACATTTTAGTTGAATCTGAGAAATACTCTGGCACCACTTGTTAACATGACAATTTTTATCTAATGCAATAAAATGCATTTAGTTTTTATGATAAAGTGTCAGGGCAGTAATTGTAGAGAAACAAAGAAATGTTGCTTTGTAAGAATGATTATAGAGTGTATAAGTTTGTTACAACAGTACAATACTGAAATCATCTTGTCTAATCACAGTGCTGCTTTTATTTTATTTACAGAGTCTTCAGAGTCAAAATAGAGGTATGGAAGTCATATATATCCTTATTGTAATTTTGTAACTGTTCAAAATTATCTGATAACCCTCTAACTTCCCCAAGGTGTAGACAGCACCCAAAACACACACTTACACACACACACTTTTTGTTAGACAGAGGGGTCCCACCTAGCTACCATTTCGCTTTTGCCTCAGCTACACTTTTGAACTCTACACATACAGCAATGACTTTGCACTTTGTTTACCTTGATCCATCTATTCACAGGGAATCCCTCTAACCCAGCGCCACCATTGTTTTGCTGTAATGCTCTTGCACAGCTTTTGCTGTTTAAGCAATAAACTGCTTCACAGAAAAAAGGACGAGAGGGAGAGAAACTCAGTTTAGTAAACTCCGTTTAGGGATTGGAAGGGGAGGGCGTAAATGTTGTGGGCTTTTAAACACAGGGATACAGATTTAGTTTCTGTTCTGCTTTCCACTGCACAGATGCAGTAAACTGTTCCCAGATCTCGGACCTCTCAGAATTGAACTCCCAAACTCTCATCTCTGCTTCAGGAGATAAACAACACCCGAGAAAATCTGGTAGGTGCTTGTTGGGCATGTGGGAGGGGCTGTGGTGGTCACAGGTTTGGGTCAAGGCCAAAAACAGGCATGGTGATTTGGATTACAGATGGTGCAGTTTAATTTAACAACACAAGGACAGGATGACATATTTAGTAATGTGTACACAGCAGTGTAACTGGTCATCAGTTTCAATTTCACATTTTAAATGCTTACATTGGATTAATGCAGTTAATGCAACTGAGGTACCTGCCTTTATCGAGCATGAGCCGATGAACAGTTCAACTGGTCTATAATGCGAGTCATATGAGTAAAAACAGCACCACATTAAGCATGTATTATATTATGTACACCTCATGTTCATGTCTCACTTAACAAACAAAGAAGAAGAAACTTTTTTGTTGTTGATGTCAAAGGTCAAACCCTACAGTACTTACAAATTTATTTAATTAATCAGATAAGGTAAAAGAGAATAATATGTGGGCTCTATTAATTAAGTTCACTAGCAGCAAGGACAGATAGGTTTAATATAAATATGTATTTCCTGCTGACAGCAAAAACTTCAAATGTACATTAAACAAATTGTGTAATGTGTTATGATGCCACTTGATGATTTTGAGCAGTCAGCTGTATCAGAAACAACTCTAAGTGCTTTGTATTTTACCAAGCAGTTTTATTTTCGGTGGAAGGGGTTATTATTATTACAGTGATAATTGTGTAAAGTATAGTTTAGTCTATTTTTATAAAATCAAGAAAAATGCAAGATTCCCAACTAAAATCAGCCATATCTCATCATCTTACACCAAGCTTACACCATCATACTGCGGTTACTGGCAACAGCGTAATAACAGTGAAAAGGGTAGGTTGAATTTGTTTTTAGTTGTGATTTTAATGCCAATATATGCCAATACTGTATATTGCTATTAGTTTTTGCATGAACAGAGTGCCATTACTGAAAAACTGTCATTTATAACAAGCATGCCACATTTCAGTAATGCATGATATACACACTGAATAGATATTAACCCACAACCATCTGCACTTTTCCCCAAGCATTATACGCCATGGAAATTAACGTTGAAAAGGATCGGAAGACCGGTACCACCAAGATTCTCTCCACCTCAGCAGTCAGTCCACAGGAGGCCCATCAGCGAGGCATCAAGGTCTATGATGATGGTCACAAAGTAATCTATGAGGTGCATTCTGGGGGATCTACTACAATGGAGAATGGCATGCACCCCTGGAGTACCAACGAGGTGGATGAATTGATGCAGCAAGTAGGCCAGTCCCACCAACAAAGTGGTGGCGCCCAGGTAACTGTCACATCAGCCGAGCCACAGACTACAGAGGCACAGCTGAGTACCAGGGAGGCCAAGCAAGACAAAAAACAAACCTCTAGCAAAGCTCAGCAAAACCAAGAGGGTGAGGTAACTGAAACTCCACAGGCCTCAGCCGACAAACCAGTGACCATGATTTTTATGGGCTACCACAGTGTAGAAGATGAGGAGGAAACCAAAAAGCTGCTTGGCTTTGATGGAACCATCAAGGCTGAGATTGTCCTTATCGATGAGGATGATGAGAAATCTCTTCGTGAGAAGACTGTCACTGATATCTCCACCATTGACGGCAATGCTGCAGACCTTGTGTCAGGCCGGCCTCTGTCTGATACTACTGAACTGTCCTCAGAGGGCAAAGACGAAAGCTCGACCAAGGAACTGCCACCTACAGGTATTGAAAAGAAAAAACGCTGCCAGTGCTGTACTATTATGTGACCTTTCTCCCACAACTTTTTCTTCTTGGATTCACTAAGGCGCTCTCTTCCCTAAAATCAAACCTCACCTTGTTACTAACAACACCTTCACCTCTGTGACAAACTGGTCTATAGCATAACATGTGACAAACAAACTTTGCATCCCATATCAAACTTTTCTATTATTGTTTTAATTATCCTTTAAAACTGAATAAATACATTCACATTTATGCATTTTGCAGACACTTTTATCCAAAGTGACTTACAGTGCATTTAAGGGATTAATAAGTTTCTATGTTGTCTAAACATCTATGAACTTGGCATTGCTTGTGCCACTGTAGGAACCTACAATAATATAGAGAAGTAGAAGTGTGAAAAAATGAAAAATAATGTGTAAATGTATAAAATGTACAACAATTCAATTGAAGACAATCTTAAACCTGAATGCTACATGATTAAGGTTAGATAAACTTATAGTGCTTCATATAATGTGTAGCATAGATTTTACATAAACATAGTTGATAAACATATCTATCCAGTCTTTATAATATAACAACGTAGTATCAGAGCAGATTCATCCAAAAGAATGTTTGACAATTATGTTTCAGGAACCTTAGTCAAGATTTCAGACTTTTTAACTATATAGCTTTGGTTGTCTACAATGCCATTGTTTACAAAACCATATTTATCTTCCTAAACAAAATGACCTACTTGTACCTTCCTATGTACAAGTAATGTACAGATCATTTCATTACACAAACCATATTGAAAGACTTTTACCCTTCTGTATATGGTATTTCTGTATATGGCAGGGATTTTTAGTTATTTATAATGATTTTCCCCACAAACAAATACAAGAACACAGCAATAAATATTAACTTATCGCAAAAGGAGGTTTACACCAGTTGATCAGATTCAACAACTTCAACAGCTGATCAGACCAGCTAAATTTATCAGGCAGGGGTTCAAATACGGTCTAAGCAGCCAATCAGAACACAAAGCAAATAATTTCAGACCTGTTGGTTAGCCAATATGCTTGCTACTGCCATTTGTGCTAATACATTTCTATGATAATACAAAGTTTTTCTGTGGCACAGACAGGGTCTAGACTGTGCACACTAAGTAAATAAGGTGCTAAATATATTGGAATCTATTTGCCATTTACATGGAATGGTAAATTATATCTGCAGTTGTGTACAAAGATATGTACAAAAGTTTCCACCAGCAAACCGATCTTTAAATAAAATATAATACTCTTGATGCTCAAATTCAAAGAATTTATTTTGAAAACCTAGGCATTACTTAAAGTTTAAGGATGTAATTTCTGCAGCATTAGCATCACCAAATGGAATTGCAATGAATGTTTTCCATTTTTACTTTTCTCATCTGCTGTACCACTTATCATTAAAACATGCTGCACCAAACATGCACTGGTGGTTGAACTAATGTTGCTGTATCAGGCCTGTGGGATGCTCAAACAAAGCCACAGTCTTTACACATTTTAACCTAAGAGTTGTTTTAATATACTGTTGATGTCTGAAAAAATACACCTTTAACTTTGTCTTTTAAAAAGAGATTGATGTCATTTAAAAATATTGTATTTAAAGAAACAGTATAATGGCCAACTACACTACTGTACATGAACAGCTTCTATTGCTTTTTATTCATAATCAAATATCACTCAAATATCACTCAAAATCAGTGTAAGCCACATGGTATAAAGGTTGAAATCAGAAAGAAATGTTAATATATGCACATATTTTGCATATTAACTCTTAAGTACCATGCAGACTTTTTGTTCACTGATTCCAGCTGCGTTGCTGTGTCTGTCATTAGGAGAATTTGCTTTAGTGCCATACTTCATCATGTTTGTGTAAAATTCTGTTCTGATGAGCGAAAGCCAGTTTATAAAGCCTGCTCATATTGAAAACTGGCAAGAGACTACAAGCATTCATTTTTCCATTTAAAAAGGAAAGAAGAGTTTTTTTTCAGGCATGATATGTAGTGTTTCACCCCATTTAGCATAAAGGAAAAATGTCAACTACATAAATCTAGATAATTTACTAAAATTAAATTGGTGGTAGTATGATTATTAAATTACATTTTAAAATAGTGTTATTTTAAACTGTTGTTTGTCAAATGTATTTTATAGTAAACACAACAGAATATAAACATTTCATTAAAATAAAGATCCTTGATAATATTATCCAGATATAATGGGGTAAATAAAAATCAGAATAGTTTACATTTACCTAAAATTCTGAAAATGAAATGGCCAATGACATTCATTATAATACAAATTGTTATAGATAAGTTTGTTTTTAGCTACTTTTATTTTTTTATGTGTGACTGAGTTCCAACTGGAAATGTTCAAACAACAGACTGCAGATTCAGCTGTTGATCTGAAAAAAAAATTAGATAGTACCTCCCATGAGCTGATTTTTCAAACTAGGAAATTCCATAAAAATGTGCCAAAACAGAACTTGGAACAAGACACATTGAGGGGAATGTATAATTATCCAATTTTTTTATCCAAATATTTTGTGTATTAGATGCATAAAGAGCATATAGATTACCTAAAAGCTAAAAAATACTTTTGATTTACTGTAACTGGGTCAAAGACTCCTTTTAACATGGACAATCTGAGTTTGTTTACACAATATAGTTACTTAAAAGGAATACAGAAAACATAAAATACTTACAAACTTACAAAAACAAACATACACATTACATAGACAATGTTAACGCTAGCATTACTCAGTTATCAGGATTTTAAGCCTCAAACTGCCAAACTCTGCTAATTCAGTCCTGGACTTTCACTTGGTGATTCTGTACTGCCATACAATTACTGCTATACTTCATAACTGAGATTCTGTTGTATTTTTGTAATCTTGGGGTGTATTTAAAATAGTTCCAATTGCTTACCTTTTTTAACGATTATAACATTCTCTTTCTGTGTATCATCTATCTCTCACACACTTTCCCCTGTTTGGACTGCCATCAACAATGCTGTAACACTGGCTTTATTTATTTTTGTTTTTTTATATGTTATAAGTAGTCCAATAAACGGTATTTTGTCCAACATGTCTACACTCTTGAGTCTATGCTGTGTTTTTTCTCTAACTAATTTTCCATCAGGACATTTCCACTACCACTTTCCCTATACTATATAATATTATCCCTAACACGTTTCTGGGCATCACTAACTCCTGTAGGGCCTGTTCTGCCTGTGTCTCAAGCTACTCTTTCCAGACATTATTGAGATATGCTGACATTGTCTACCACATACATTGTATTACTTCACAGGCTGCAAGTTTAACCCTCACCAAATCTGACTTTCCTGGCCCACAGCTAGAATTATTATCAGCAATAGGAAACCACACATACAAGAGAGCCCTGTTTACAGTAGAGCAACAGTCAGGTTCCACTAATGTTTGCATGTAGCTAAAGTAACATGCATTGAGCAAAATTAACAAAACACTAAAATACATCATTATAATTGACATTCCTTTTGCTTTGTCTTAATGAAAATTTAAACTGAATTAATGACTGAATCATTAATAGCACAACCCTGAAGGAGTCTCTGAAAGTTAACAGAAAAAAATCTAGAATGTGTAACTGTGATAACTTGCTATTGATATTGTAAAGTCTATTGTACACCTAAGTGTTTTTGTTTAACAGGTTTTGTATTTTTCAATTTTAATTTACTTTAGTTAACTTTTGCAACCAAATTTCATTGTGACCTTAACTTAGTTTAGGAATGTTAGTCACAAATGAACATACAATATATTTAATATTTAATAAAATAGTATTGTAGCATACTGGTTAAAGATCTATATGCTGCTAAATAAAAAGTCTGCCCAGGGTGATCCATAAAGCACCGTATCTCCATTGCATCCATGATCATAACACATAACATCATGTGTTATATGGAACTTAGGTAAAAAAAAATTCTGCTTTTATTTTAAAAACATTTATTTACAAATATAAATATTCACAACAGATATGACAGAAACAAACAATTAGGCAATAAAGGCAATAGGGTCATTATCAGCAAACTAGTCTGTTTCAAACTCTTTGACCACCCACTGTCCTGATTATAAACAGGCAACAAAAGAACGTACTGGAAACAGACAGAGAACATGCTGACTAAATCCATCAAACCCCCTTCACCACTGTTTGTCACATCTGCTCCATTAATAGAGACATAACAGTTTAGACAGATGCTTAAAAACATTCCTGCTTACTTTTGCAGTAATTTTAATTGCAATGTAAAATAACACATATGGTAAGTTTGTATGTGTGTAAGTTTGGCTATATAATAGAGTACAATTGAGTACTGACAAGCGTAGTAAAATGTCAAAAACAAATTTTGTGTGTGCGTATGATAGAGGCAAAGACACAGTGGATCAGCATAGTTAGCATATCATACCCACCACAATATTTTGACCTTTGACCATGAGCCTGTGGGTGTGTGGGCCGCTTTTGTAAACACACACACAGCTGACCCTGGATACATCCTACTTCATCTGATCCAAACTACAGTCTCCATTTGCTTTTGTATACACACTTAATCATAACAACCCATTTGTTAAAAGCAACTTGACCAGATACAGTGCCACAAAATTGTTATTGGGGAATTTGTGACAGCTTGTCAACCAGTCATTTATATAAGATACAATTATTTACAACATTATACATGTCTTTTCCAGTACTGAGAAAAATATTGCTACCTTGATATGTTTCCAGCTAGTCAGCCAATATGCACTGTTGTTTTCATAATATGGTTCTTTACTTTATAAATGAGTGACTGGGTGACATTCTATTGCAGGTAGTGAAAAAGCTCGTTCAGTGCTGTTGACCACAGAAAATGGACTGTACCCTCCAGGAACTGCACGATCTTCAGATGTTCTGGTAGGTTTATGGGTCATAATCACCCATCATAATCACAGTGTCATCTGTTACTACCTAAAGGACATTACAACCTTTCAATTCTATCTTTCAGCCTCTAAGTTTCACAGTCTTTGCTTGTGGTCTAATACCTGATACCTTAAACAACATCTACTAACGGTTGGGTAGGCAATTTCTGAGAGACTAGCAATAGCAAGTTAGCTTTGAACACATAAGATCCCACCCTCCCATCAGCATCTCCAAAAGCCAAGCCTCCTCCAAAACACATGAACACGCTGATGATGGAAGATTGTCTGCACAAGCAGGTTGCGAGGAGGTATGCAAATAAATAGTTTGACAGACAAGTAGGACATCCTATCATTGCATTTTGAACAAATGCAAGGATTGGATAAACATTTCATGATCCTGCACCTTCCAGAGATACTATATTTTATATACATAGCACACTTAGTTATTGCTATTTTTTGCTCATTTCAGCCAGCATAAATATTTATTTATAAATCACCTACCCTGCCTTTAAGTGTATAAGCTTAACTAGTGAATTTACTTTAACAACTAGACTGGATAATCACTGTTCATATGTCATCAGATAACCATTAATGATTATTGTGGTCCAGTAATAATTTATTTACTCAGAAAGGCACTTTATCCTTTTATTAGTGAAGACATTGTAAGGATTGGGATTATAAGCCTTTTACCATTGTCTGAGAAACATTTGTACATTCAATAGGATGTTCTCAGTGCAACATCTTTCAAATACATTAGAAGTGACGTAGCAGGATGCTTATGGGTTTGTTTGCATCTGGACAATGTGCCCAATGCCTGTTTCCTACCTCATTACTCTGCTATAATTAGATCTTCACTGCACTGTTAAAATGATTAGTAGAAAGGTAATTTTGTAGGCCTACGTATTGTAAGGAAAGTTATTATAACCTATTACAGGCATGTCTGTGTCATATTGCTGAGATGGTGTGTTTGATTATTCAGACGTGTGAAGACATTCTTCAGATGTCTTTAAGTCTTTTAACTTTTTCTCTAATGAATGCACAACGGACATTGTTGCACAACTTAATTGTTCTAGAGAATGTGCAATGCAAAAAATGCCTTGGCTTTCAACATTTCACTGTTTACATACAATACTCCCTCC
The DNA here is from genome assembly GCA_036877625.1 of Ambastaia sidthimunki. NCBI lineage: Eukaryota > Metazoa > Chordata > Actinopteri > Cypriniformes > Botiidae > Ambastaia > Ambastaia sidthimunki. Next base: position 12,464 of record JAZGTK010002388.1, on the reverse strand, counting down.
CCCCTCGCGCCTGTGTTTGGTAAAGTGGAAACAAAAGCAGGATGGGGGCCAGATTGAATAGGAGATCTGTAACCCGAGCAAAGCACTGAACTAGTTGTAATCAGTTCCCCATTGCACTAGAATGGAAGAGAAACGTCCACGCAGCTCCATTGCTGCTCTAGTCATTCATTATTCAGCGGGCGTGTGCTGAGCGCGCGAGAGAGACGCGAGAGAGATCAAAACGCGACCTGGACGCCAAAGCATAAAAACGGTCAATGTCAAAGTTGCTGCAGCAGCGCGTGCCTCTGAACGTAATACGCTGACGCATTTACATCGCGCAGACTTAAGTACAGACGGTTTCATCTTAAAATCTACAACAAACATCGATAGACCGTTGATGCTGTTGGCTGGTAAGAGGTAACCTTTCGTTCTATATCTTTTGTGACTGAATGGAGCACGATACATTTTTGAACGATTTTGTGCTTTAGCTTATTATACGTAGCCTGTTGTAAACAATGTTTCAACTATGAGTCTTTTGCCTATAAAGATTAATAAACGAAAATGTAGTTGTAATCAGTTGCTTTAGGATCTAAAGACAGGCCGCTGCAGTGATCAAATTGCGAAATTTCACTGCATGTGTGCAGGTAAACTTTGCTTTTTCTCAAGCAATGATTGAACCTGAAAGTGAATAATACTAGTCTTGTGCAATATAGGTTGCATTTTCATCTCAAGGAATTTAGATCTCCCACTTTAACCCATTCAAAACTGTAATGATGTACAGTGTGTTGTGCTTGTCAAAAGCCATCTGTATAATCCATTGTAATATTGCTGTTGCAACTGAAGGATCATGAAGAGTCTATTTATGTCACACGGCTTTCTCTGCTTTGCAGATAATCCTATTTTTGTTTACGCTGTTACACAGTGTGTGAAGTTGAAATGCACCTCACACACTGATGGGATTACAGTTGTTCTATCTAAAAGAGAAATGAAACCGGATATGATTTAATGTATCAATAATCTGAACACTGCATTCAGAAAGTATTCAGACCACCTTCACTTTCTTCCATTTTGTCACCTGATACTACAATCGTTTATATTAATCTAATTATTAGAAAAATAATTATTATATCTTTAATTTTAATTTCTTATTAGATAATTTTTCAATTATCTACATTCAGTATCCCATAATAACAAAGTGAACATTTTTAAAATGTTTATACATTTATAAAAAAAAATTCAGCAAGCATTGTGCGTGATGCAGCAAGCTTTGCAAACCTGGATTGGGGGATTTTTCTGCCATTCTTAATTTGCAAATTCTTTAAGGTTGGTCATGAATGTATGGGGAATGTTGATGGACAACCATGTTCAGGTTTTTTCAGAGATGTTCGATAGAGTTAAAGCCAGAGCTCTGGCTGGGCCGCTCTAGCACACTTACAAAGTTGTCCTTAAAACACTGTGTAGTCTTGGCTGTGTGTTTGGGATCATAGTGCTGTTGGAAGGTAGCCCTTTGGCCAAAGCTGAGGTCCTGGGAACAGGTTTTCATTGAAGATATTTCTGTACTTTGCTCCATTCCGCTTTCCCTCAGCCTTGTCCAGTCTCCCAGTCCCTGCTGCTGAAAAACACCACCACAGCATAATGCTGTCACCACCATGCTTCACTCTTGAGATGGGATTGGGCAGGTAATGTAAGGTGCCTGGTTTCCTCCAGACATAACATTTAGAATTGAGGGCAAACAGTTCAGTTTTGGGTTCATCAGCCTAGGGAATCATATTCCTCACAGTTTGAGAATCCTTCAGATACTTTTGCAAACTCCAAGCCGGAGAGGCTTCTGTTTAGCCACTCAGCCTGCAGTGATGGTTGTCCTTCTGGAACTTTATCCTATCCCAACACAGGATGTCTGGGACTGTCTTGTGCCAACCTTCTTACATTTGAGACTCATGGAGGCCAAGGTTCCAATGTGTTTTTGTAGCTTTTCTAGATACGTGCCTTGCAACAGTCCTGTCTCTAAGGATTGCTGTCTCTCCAATCAAGGTGTAGATCTCAGCAACAATAAAAAAAAAAATGAGAGGCACCTGAGCTAAATCTGTTTTTGCAAAGGGTCTGAATACTTCTCCAAAGGGTTATTATGATATTTCAGTTCTCTTTTTAATAATTTTACAGACATTTTAGACATTTACAGACTGTTTTCACTTTATCATTATAGGGTATAGAGTTTAGATTCATGAGAACAAAATTAAATGGTTGTAGTATTAGGCTGCAACATAACAAAATTAAAAAAAGTGAAGGGTGTTTGAATGCTTTCTAAATTCAGTGTATATGGGATACCATATAAAGTAAGAAGAATCAGGTATTCATATGCAGTTATTTGTGGCCAGCATTTCTGAAGCTCTGTGATCTATGTGTAAAGCTTATAATGCACCACAGTCTAGTCCTCAGTAGATTTTCTGCTGTTTAAAACGAATACTAGAAAATAACAGAAATTACACAGGCATTCAGCAAAATAAATTCTACTTCTCTTTGTAGTCCTCTCCTTATTTTGGTAAAGAACTACCAATAGCTACACAAGACTAGCTGCTAACTGAAAAACAAACTCTTTGAAAATTTCTGTTTAAATATTTAATGGCAAATCTGAAAACTTTGTCAAATCAAGATAATCATGCTTCCTCCAAAAACCTGTACACCTAAACTACTACACTATGTAACAGCCAGCCATATAGGTACTAGTAATTTTAGGATTTACATAAAAAATGTACCATATTTAACATAACTAACATTGTCATCTGCTACTACGGACACAATTGCTCAAGAATAGTGAGCTGACAGTACTTAAACTTACTGACAGTTAATTGCCTTTTATGGCGTGGACGTATTTATTGAAGGTGGCCTTCACTTTCAGTAATCACAACAAGTCAACTCACTTGTTAATTTCTAAAGAGAGATAGAGGAAAGACACACATTATTCCTTTATCCCATTCGTCAAATGTAGGTTAGACAAATATGACCTCTGGAAACCCATATCCTAAAACATTAATTCGAATTGTCAAAATGTAGCCATTACTGGACACACAGCCAAATGATTACAAAGTTTCATCAACCATAAAAAATATAAAAACAAAATTCTTGGGAAATGTTAAATACTATCAACCCAGGTTACAATATCTATCCTAATGTGATTCCAGGAAATTTTAGTGCTTTGTGAATATGCAGGAATTACATTTTGGATACCAACTGTCCCAAATAAAGTAATCTTATAAATAATACTCCAATATGTGATTACCCAGACATCACAGAAGATTAGGTGAAGATTACAGAAGACTGCCATTTACAATGGAGTGTTTACTACAAATTACCCAGCCATATCCTGTTGTAAATGATAAAACAGCAATCACCGTGTGTGTTCTGACATTATATTAGCAGCTTGCTAATTTCCCTGCTATGTAATAGAAGAATTGTCAGATGGATGTAAGCAGAGGGATATCATTTACTCTTATAATTTGGAATCCAGGACAGTTGAGCCCATGGGGTATATTCCACTTTGTTGTCCCTGTCCACCGAAGTCTGTGGAACTAGATTACAATGTGTCTGTCACTTTTACCCAGTGTTGTAGAAGTAGAATAAAGCCTGTGGATGGTTGGCTGTGTTGGCTGTTTTATTTTTCTGTCACTTGCAGCTCAATTTTCTGGAAGAAAGTTGCACAAAACTAACTGTATTGTAAGATACTTTTGTTTGTTGATCCTCCTGTTGGTCATTGTCTTTGTCAGCAGAGCAAAACAGTATCTGTCCTGGAAAAGCATCCACCTTCTTATCATCAGAGTAAACACATTCACAATGATAAGAACTTTAATCTTCATCTTAGTATTTGTCCCTCCAAAAAGGAAATTCCAGCTGTCTGCTTATTACAATTCACTACAAGTTAAACATTCAATCCTTTCAGAGCATGTCACATTAGATTTATATATTCAAATGAGGGTTTTTATATTTAAAATAAAACGTCTTTAGAAAATATATATATAACATAACAAAATATAAAAGATGCATGGTGCTACTTAAAATGTTAGTAATTTTCTATTGTCTAATTTATTGTGTAGTTCAAAATATAAATACTTATAGACTGAGATGTGATGTGGGCATTTTTGTGAGTATATTTATGAAATTCAAATATATTTGCAGTTTAACATCTGATGACTTTAGTTTGTTGAAATTGTGGAAAAAGTAAAATATCATATTAAAATACAATATGTATAATACAATATTAAATCCATACATAAAATCCATACATGAGTCCTTTCATTGGGTAAATGTAGCCAATTACGCAATATTACAGCATACGAAGCAGTGGAAAAAAGTTCACCTTTATAGATTAACATAGACGGACATATGACATTAACTGAGCCTTGCCTAAGGCTTGTTCTTTATAGGAATGTTTAGTTCAATACAGGTTCACTTCGACAGCATCCATTGAACTGCTGTTGTTCCCTTTCAAAGGAACTCAATGCTACATCGGCTTGACACTCGGGGGGAACACGCTTCAGGCCCGCCCAAGTCTGAACACATGTAAAACCTATTTATAGGCAGGTAAGGGTCATGTGACATAATATTGCATGGCACAATGCCTTTAAAAGGTGTCTGCAAAATATATCATCAGCTTCTTGTCTGCATGTTAGTCAGGTCTAAGCATGAGGGGAAAAAAGATATTAGCTGATATTAGCTTCCTGCTAGGAAGCAGCTAGTATTAAGAAAGAGAAAAGAAAAAAATGAGTTATAAAAAGTTTAAGAAGTGTGTGGCACCCTGCCCATGCTGTATCACAGCAGGTGACACTCATGATATGTGTGTAGTTTGTTTGGAAGCGCAGCATGCTAGATCATCTCATTAGAGAGCTGATTGCCCAGTGTGATAGTGTAAATTGCTTCCACTGAGGACACTCTGCTCCCGCCTCGCTCTCTTTAATTCAGATGGGAGCTGGGCAGCTGCACTATGGCAGTTTTACAGACATACCAGGCTGACCTGTTTAAAGACCTGGACCAAGTGGGGGATTAGAACCGGACGTGGTTCAGGAGCCCCGCCGAGCCACAGGTGAGGAGAGGCACCTGTGGCCAGGTAGCTGTGGCATCAGGTGGTCCATCCACCTGCCTAGAGCAGCTCCCCCACAGAGACCTAGGGGGAATGGGCAGCACACGCAGGCCTCGCAACCTAAGAGGAGATTTGATCTGAGATCTCCTCAAAGACTGCAAAGAAGAACACCTGATACAGAATTCAGTTTGCCTCCCTTCCTCTTCATTGCAACTGCATTTTGCAGACTGTAGTAGTAGGAAAGCAGCATTAAGTGCTGGCCTGAAAACTAGAGACTCTGTTAGTGAAGGGGGCAGTAGAACGTGTTCCCCCTACCATGAGAGATCTTTTGGTTTTACAGCCAATATTTTATAGTTCCTAAAAAGGACAGGGGGTTGTGTCCAGTTCTGGATTTGCATTACTTGAATCGGTCTCTGAGGACATACAGATTCAAGATGTTGCCACTCAAGCAGATCATGTGTCAAATTCAGACTGAGGACTGGTTTGTCAAAAAAGATCTGAAAGATGCATACTTTCACATCAAGATTTTGCCAGAACACACAAAGTTTCTCAGGTTCGCTTTTGGGGGCGAAGCTTACCAATATTATGTGCTTCCTTTCTGCTTAGGCCTATCGCCTTGCATCTTTATAAAGTGTGTGGATGCAGCCCTGGCTCCAGGGCATCCACATACTAAAATACATATATGACTGGCTAGTCATGACGAGCTCCTAAGAATTAGCTACACGGCATCGAGATGTCATGTGATTCTGTTGGGCCTGCTACAAATGACACCGTTCTAGTTCTGGCAAAAAAAATACGTCTCATCCCAAAGATTCACCTGCTAAGGGTGGTAAAGATTATGAGCCGAGGATTTTGTACCCTTTGTATGTGGTTCAGAGCCCTGTTTCTTATCTTGGGCCCAACTCTTGACTAAGGAAAAATGGGTTTCATCACAAAATTCACCCACTAAGGGTGGTAAGGTTTACAAGCCAAAGGCTTTGTACCCTTTCTATGTGGCTCAGAGCCCTGTTTCTCATCTTGGGTCCCACTCTAGGAACATTATGCCATCAAAGCGTTCTTACGATGAACAGAGGTTGTAGAGATCGTTCTGAGTTCCAGAGCTCCAGCTACTAGGAGATTGTATGCCCTGAAGAGGCAGCTCTTTGTGTCATGCTGACACCATGTTGACCCAGTTCACTGCCCTGTTGCTTCAGTGCTGGGGTTTCTTCAAGAGCACCTTTCTGCAGGGTTGGTCCCAGCTACCCTTAAGGTTTATATTGCCGCTGTGTCTGCTAGCCACAAACCTGTAAATGGAGGTTTTCTGTGTGGTGCCAGACGTCTGAGGGCTTTCCGTCCTATCCTAAAAGTTTTTAAATCAAGCTTAAATTGATTTTCTCTCATTAAAAAAAAATACAGCAGTCAATAAGAACCCAGCTCCCAGATGGCAACTCCTTCATTACAGTTAGTGCTGTTATTATATATATATTGTATATTTTTATTATATATATTATAATATATAAATATTATCATATTTATTAATGTGGAAAACTATTAATAATAAATTCTTAAACTTAAATGGAAAAAAATAGAAAAAAACATTTCCTGTGTGAGGAATAGATTGAAATTTAGGTCATAACTCACTAAGAGACTTTACAGCTATGGCTGTTCACAATAATTGCATAGAAAAGTGTACATGATAGCATAAGTTTTATAGGGGTTTTGAAAATCATAAGGACATTAGACAATGGTACATTTACTTACAATACTGATATAGCATGAATAAATAGAAAGACAAAATGTCTGCAGTGTTCGTGTTGCATACTGATGTCAAATGGAGTGGAAAGTGCAGTGGTGATAATAAAGACCTGGGGCTTACCCACACCGTCTAAAAGTAGGTAATCAGGGGTTGGAAATAGGATTAAGGGATGCAATGATTATCTGTCCGGTTATCAGTTACGCCCACAACATATGCCTCACAAGAACCAGTGGCACTATATCCACACTGGATATACATATCTACTGTTTTACATGATTCAGTTGAAAGTTGAAAAGCAGCTAATTGAATTTGTGATGCTGCCATTGTGCATTGACGTCATGATGAAAGCAGGGTCAATCACCCAGTTGCTATCACCCAAAATCCATATATGACAATTTTAACCAGGTCACAACTAAGGCCATCTAACAGGGAATTTATTGGTGTTACAGGTATAGGTTATGTTTAAAGCTGTACAAATATTTACAAATATTTAACTAAATGGTTTAGTTTAGGCTTAAGGTGCATATGCGAACAATAATGCTAGGGCTTTTCTTAGAACTGCACAGGCCAATTTTGCAATGATTTCTAAGATGCTGGTGTTAAGATGTGAAGTCAGCTCCTCTTAAGTTCCTCCCAAAAACATATTTTGTTTTTGCTTTTGTTACGTCCCCCTGTGAACTGTCATTTGGTTTCCCCCCCTTGGTTATGCCCTTTTTTGGTTTTCCTGTTCTTGTTATGTTTAATCACCTTCACCTGTCATTGTTTAATTAGTATTCCTATTTAAGTTTTTTTAGTCGTTGTCCGATCTCGTTCAGTTATGTTTTGTAAATGTGCACGTGTAGTTGGATGTTCCATATTCCTTGTCTGCTTCCTGGTTTCCATGTATCGCTTTGGATATCTTTATTAAAAGAAGTTATTGGATTATTCTGTGTTTACTCCTTGCTCCGGAAACCCGCACGGCACGTAACAGAAGACCGGACCTAAAAACAGTAGCAGAGTTTATACCCGCGTTTTTGTTGTTTTTTTCCCAGTGTTTTGTTTTTTTCCCCCCAATGAACGACCCATCTGTTCTCCTCCTCCTGCTGGAGCAGGGGGAACGCTCTCTCGAGGACCATACGAGTGACTACGCTTTCTTTTCGGAGTTTTCAGTCCTCCTGGATCGCAGTCTGTTCAATTTCTACTATGCTGGACTAAACACGGCCATGAAAGCACAGCTATCAGGTCATGGTCATCGAGAGAGCCTCCTGAAGTATATCGAGTGGGTGCCAGCCCCACTCTGGACCCAGTGCACAGCCCTCCATCATCCCAGAGTGCAGAGCCACAGCCTGAGCCCACCGCTGACAGAGAGCCCAAGGCCCCGGCGACCGACGAAGAGAACGACAGAGCCAAGGATCGCCTCAGAGCCCGAGCCGATGACGTCAGACCAGGTGCGTGAGCCGGCAGCAGAGCTTGCGGCGGATGACGAGGGAGGCTCTGCCCACTGCACCAACGTTGAGGGTGAGCCTGCACTGGACCTAAATGACTTTTTTTCAGATATAATTGTGCCTGCTCAAGATCTCCCACCCTCCCTCTCTTGGATTTTCCTGTCTACTGCAACGTACCGGTCTCTCCACCACCGTCTGCTGACAGCCCCTCTGCTCACCCTCAGCCTGCCATCGGTGCAGTGGTTGAGCCGCAGGTCTGCCAGCTGCCAGCGGTGTTGTGGCTGGAGGATCCTCCTGGTCACCTCCAGCCGCTGAGTCCTGCACTCCACCTCGGCCCTCCGACCCTACGGCTCCGCCATGCATCCTAGCTCCCTCGTCTCTGCCGGTCCCATCAGTCCCCTAGCTCCACCGGGCTTTCTCGTCCCTCTGGCTCCGCCTTGGTCTGTCGTTGACCATCCACCGCCTCTGGACTACACTCCTCCGGCTTCTCCTCGTCGCTCCGTCCCACTGGCTCTGTCAGGCTCCTCCTTCCCTCCGGCTCCTCCTCCATCCTCGGCCACACCGGCTCCACTGCGGCTTTCCAGATCCCTGTCTTCACCTCGGTCGCCGGTGACATCTGCTCCGCCTTGGCCCTCTGGAGTCTTGATGTCACCTCGGCTCATCGGCTCTCTGTCTCCTCCTTGGGCTCCGCCTTCACCTGCTCTGCCTCCGTTGGCTGGCCCCCAGGAGTCGTCAGTCCTTCCTCCTCCATGGCTCCTCCCTCCGTCGACTCCTCCGTGGGCAACTATCATGGCTGTGGCCTGGGTCCCTCCTGACTCCTCTTGCTTTGGCTCCCTCCTGTCTCCTCCCACCGTCATCCACACCCTGGTCCCTTTGTGTCCTCATCCCGGAAGCCCGACCTCCGCCTGTGTCCTCAGACTGTGTCTGCTCCAGTCCTCTTTAGCGCGAGGTCGCGCCTTCCAGGAGGGGGGAGTAATGTTACGTCCCCCTGTGAACTGTCATTTGGTTTCCCCCCCTTGGTTATGCCCTTTTTTGGTTTTCCTGTTCTTATGTTTAATCACCTTCACCTGTCATTGTTTAATTAGTATTCCTATTTAAGTTTTTTTTTTTAGTCTAGCGTTCCTTGTCCGGTCTCGTTCAGCTACGTTTTGTAAATGTGCATATGTAGTTGGGTGTTCCATATTTCTTGTCTGCTTCCTGGTTTCCATGTATCGTTTTGGATATCTTTATTAAAAGAAGTTATTGGATTATTCCAATAACTTGTGGATTAATCGTGTGGATTATTCTACTCCTTGCTCCGGAAACCCACACGGCACGTAACAGCTTTGAACAGTAAATTTATTGTTTCATATTTTAAAACTAGTTTTTTCTGAAATACATTGCTTGGAAAGTGCTTTTGAAATAAAACAAAATTGCTTTTATATTTTGTTGTATCATACAATGACATTAAGGCATATTTATGTGACACATTTTTTAAACATTGACACAACCAACGGTGTTTAATCTACACACTATGTCTGTAAACATAAATATAACACTACAAATATAATAAAAACAGCTTACCAGTCAAAACAACTTGACAAATGCATTGACAGCTTTAATCTGCTAATTATATGGTGTAGCAGAAAATGTCTCTCGGTTACATATGTAACTTTGGTTCCCTGAGAGAGGGTATGAGACACTGCATCTGGTTTGATGCTATGGGGAATGCCTCCGGTGTGACCGGTGTCTGAATCTCATGCAATAACGCAAATATAATTGGTCCACAGCCATGCTTTATGCGCATCACGTGCACCTGCAAGTATATTACATTACCTGTAGAGCATGTCATCAACTGTCTTAAGGAGACGTAGAGGCGCCCATGAGGCATAGCAACATGATGCAGTGTCTCGTTCCCTTTCTCAGGTAACCAAAGTTACAGGTCTTCACCTTAGCGTGAGATCAAGGAGAAAGGGCAGGTTGTGGAAGGTTTGTGCTTTCCAATTATTTTTGTATGTATATTTGCTTTGTATTTTTATGCACACTGTTTGTATTGTTAGTGTCTTGTTTTTTCATCTCAGGGAACAGTGTTGCATACGTAAGCTGAGGGATCTAGACACTTGATGCCATGGGAATGTTAAATATTTTCCTTTAGCCAGTACTGAAATGGTCTCATATGCAATAGGCCCACCAAAATCATGTTGGCTGCTGCTGCCATGAGGCCTAATAGCCTCTGAGTCTGGAGGACTGTTAGAAGCTCTCCAAATGCTACTCATAGTGGCAAGGATAAACTCCACACGTGCAGGGGACAATTGTGCCCCATCTTAGTAGAGTACCAGATTACCCATAGAAAAGTAGTTCTCTGAACTGAAAGAAGCTGTGTCTTCTTGGAGTTAAGTCTCAGCCCTAAGCACTTCATATAAGTTAATACGACGTCTTGATGCTGTGCAGCTAGTTCTTGAGAGCTGACCATGACTAGTCAGTTATCTATGTAATTTAAAATGCGATACCCTGGGGTCTCAAGCCAGAGATGCATTTACACACTTCATGAAGGTGCATGGAGATTTGGCTAGGCCAAAAGGAAGAATGTAAAAATATGTGTCCTTTGGAACTTTAGAGTCCTCAGGCTGAATTTGACAAACAAAATCAGTATGAGCAATAACATCTTGAATCTGTATGTCCTCAGAGACAGATTCAACTGATGCAGATCTAAAATCAGACGCAGCCCTCTGCCCTTCCTGGGAACTATAAAATAACAGCTGTAAAAGCCCAGCAGAAAAGTAAAAATTATCATCAGCTCAGTATCATGTTGTTATACATCAACCTGTATGCTGTTTTTTTTTTGTTCCAGTAAAGCACAAGAGGAAAATAATTGAGGAATCTTGAAAGTTTTTAGAACTTTTGAAAAAAAAAAAAAAAGGAAAAAAAAACATTTAAAAAATTACAGAGGTTTCACAAGTGAAGTAAAGTTGCATTGAATTGTGCAGAGACTGCAATTCTGGGCCAGATTGCGTCTTTAGAATTTCACACACACAGTCTTTCTTCTCATGTTTTTCCAGCACTGAGCCTTTTGTTGAGCTGCAAGAGAGAGAGCGAGACCCATGTTGCTATGACTGTTCCCAGGGTAGAGTCCATTTTAGTGTGTTTCCTCATTAAATCAACATATCCACAGGAAATACTGCTGTCATGGTTTCTTTTTGGATGATATTTTCAGCTTTTTTGGTAGGTGGATTTATTATTATTTTTTACTTTAAACTTTGCAAGTCTGTTTGTAATAATTCTGTTCATTCATTGTAGTAATTATGTTGCTTCATCTGCCATCTTGGATAGATCTATGGGTTTGCCCACTTTGCAATGGGGACATGTGATGCTGTCTTACAATTTGGGTAAATGAAAGTATCTCAGAAGGCAGCCTAATTTCAAAAGCAACCTTTGTCTCAGAAACACCTATGCTACCCTAAAAATGCTGCCTGTATAGCTGCCTTCAGAATGGTACATGCTATTTCCAGACATATAAAAATTCCCCATAGGCTGATAAAGACTCTCTTTTCCTTGTTTACTTGTATGCTAAATTGTTTGAAAAAATATACAGTGCTTTTCCTCATGCTTTTAAAAACACAATTATTTGTTATGGGAGTCATTTTGTCCCCCATATCTTACAGTTCAGTATATGCATCTCTTTGATATTGAGCTGATGACAGATGTGTTTAATCAGGGAGAACATTCTTATACATTTTTATTAATGCAACTTATATTAATTATTATTATATTATGGCATATATGTTAAGAGTATGTGATACACTGCCAAGTTTCTGTCATTGTTTCTGTGCCCACTCAGCAGCATTGGCATTAGAAATATATTAATTAAAAGCAACCAAAAAAGGACCTTAAAAACCTGACCAGTAAAAAATCTGGCCAAGAATTTATTCCCATGCCTTTTTTACTAAAATAAGCTAATGAGCTAACTCTAAGTCAGTGTAGCTGAAGTTTAAATGTAATGGCACAAAGTTGTGCTTTTCCCTTGTTTGGGTTGTTCAGGGTTTGTCCTTGGAATGGTTTGAGTTGTTTCCTGTCTGGCTTGACCTCTCACATTGTGCTGAAAGCACAAACAAATCAGCTGCTTCCTCATTCTGAAGTTTGTTGTTCAAGACCTAAAAGCCAGACATCTGTATATTACATGAGATAAAACGAGCTCCAGTGCTACTAAAATGGAACAAAATTGTTCAGTTTTCTTGTTTTTGTACAAAATAGCCCAACTGTGAATGATAGGGTACTT
>JAZGTK010002387.1:0-32165 GCA_036877625.1 Ambastaia sidthimunki | reverse complement strand
TGTGTATGGTAACAGTGGTTGGTTAGTGCTGGTTCAGGGCTGGATGGACTGAAGTTGGACGGGTGAGGGGCGGGGTGGTGACGCAGGAAAAACACCCGAAAACAGCAGACAGAGATTTCGGACAGGAGACCTCAGCATAGCCCATGCAAGCGTGAAAACTCCCTCCGAAACACACACATTTCACCCCTGGACAGTGTTATCCAAACACCGGATGAACGAGCTGTTAAAAATCACGGGTGTTTTTCGGTAAGTGATGATTGTAAAGCCGTTTCTCTTTATTGAGTGACCGGAGTTTTGAAAGACCCCACAGACGTGAGACAGACATGAGATAGACGTGAGACAGAGTGAGACGTGAACCACAGTGACAGTGGATCTGATGCTGTTACCAGGTTCAATGAAACCGGTTTGCGTGTGTCAGCGGAGCAAAATGGCCGACTGACCGCACACAGACCTCAGCTGCGGCTTCACACGCAACAAACGGCGCATTTCCGGCTGATGTGTGCGGTAAGAGAGACTGCGGGTCTTCTGCTTTTAGTCTGACGGGTGTTTGTGAGGGTTTATCACGCCGTTTATCCGGCTGATAACGCGCATATCGCGCCATTGCTGTTGCGGAGCGGCGGTTAGCTCAAAGCTAACAGGCCTCACATCACACACACTGCAGAAAAACATCCAGCAGTGCGTCCGTACAACGAAATAAAACACATGTGAACTGCATTCGTGAAATCTGTCGGTGTTTGTTTTATGTCTGTGCAGAAATGTGAACATTAGCTCTCGGGCGGCTGTGCTAATGCTAACTGTAGCGGTGTAAATAACTGGGCGTTTCGGCGATTAAAGTGAGTCTGATGAACGATATCAGATAGATAAATGATATATATTCATATCACCGTGACTGTTATTTGCACGATAAAGAAGCAATTGAGGTTAATGCGAGTGTTTGTTATTTGTAAACATGTTTAAAGAGCGACACTCATCTGACAGGCACCAAACAGCTGATTAAAGGTCATTAAACTGCATTTAATCTAATGCACATCATTGTGTTTAACCTCAGTGTGTTTATATGAAGATGTTGTTTAGTTTTGTTGGCTCGTCTTGTTGAATGTGATTTCTGCACCGTCACTAAAGAAACACTTTGTTCTATTTTTACACGCTGCATGTGTGATTATATGCAATAATAACATGTGATGATTTTATGTCACGTGAGTCTTTCTGATCTATGTGAAATTACACAAAACGAGCACAGCGTGATAATACTGAGAAATGAGAAGGTCTTCAGTGAATGACACTTTTATGAAGCCTTTCACGCTGTTATTATAACAATGATTGTGATAAACCGGAAGTACCTGTTTCACACGATCCTATACACCTATCAGACAGAACTGGACGTGAATTCATTGCGTTTAATGTCTGTTGCTTTAGGACTACCTGTGAATTCTGTTGGGTTTTGTATAAATCTCTAGTTATCGTGTATTTCATTGAATGTGGATTACTGCGGTAAAGTGTTAATATCTCCTGAACATACAGACACCTGCAGGAAGGATGCTGGGCTTGTTTCACTTCCTAAAAACTGGAGCAGAATCAGAACAGAACGACTGTTGAGATGTTTGGTGGTGAATAATTAGGTTGTTTTTGACTTTAACTTATTCCTTGTAAATTATACAACTTTTTGATAGTGTAATTTAAGGCAGTGATGTGACCGGAGTTTTGTTTCATTTTGAACTCATTCAGTAACATTATCAAGGAAAGTGTGATGGGCAGCCTTTATGACAACACACACACACAGCAGCTGTCTGTGGCAGTATAGCTCTGCGGAGATGATCTGTAGTGTGTTTAGTTAAAGGTGCTTACCCATCATGTTTAGAGTGTGGTTAACCTAGTTAGATCCAGCACTACATCTTTGTAAACACCTTAACCCCATAACTGTGTGTGAGTTGATTATGCTAGTTAAAAAAGATTTAAAATAAGGTCTTTTGCATGGAAGTTAGTAATGTGAAATGTCTGACTGCTTGTTTACTGACTATTATTGGATTTTTTGCCCTAAATTACATTTGTTTCTTATAGCAGCTTTCTGTATGTGTTTGTGTAGTTGAGACGCTATAAATGCTGTGGCATAGCACGGCCATCTTTAAATAGATCAGTGCGGGGATGAAGGTAACTGTATGGACGCTAAATCCAACGAATTGTTAACAGACGGCAAATAAGATCAGATGCGATTTCCTGCCTGAACAATCAGTGTTTTTATATAACGCTATAAAGTGCTTCAGGAGAGAGTTTAAGACGTTTTTATGTGTCAGGCTATGACTTCATCATATTTCTGTTTCGACAGACACTAGCAGCTGTTCTTCAGTGTCACAGTTTGCTTGAAGACACTGTCAGTGTCCAGCATATGCTACAACACTAACACTTTCCTCAATGCTTAAAGTTCTGATCTGATATTTAGATCAGTTCTGCCCTCACAGCTCTGCATAACAAGTCTTTACATCTCCAAGAACTCAGAATGTAACAGTTGAATGTTTCTCAACAGTCATTCTTTGACACAAGATTGCAAAGGTTTGGCCTGTGTCAAGCATGATGGCCTCCACCCTTGGGGGGCAAGCCAGGGGGCAGAGCCAAACCTTGTTACCCAAAAATAAGGCCTGTGTATAAATACACATGACTGTGTTTTGCATTTCTTGCAGGTACTGCAATGGTCTCTGCGGTCCAACCTGAGCTCCAGGTGCATCTCTCTCTCTCGCTCGTCCGCTGGATCTGCTCCACTGCCCTACAGGCAGTAAACTTTTGCCCAGCTCCTGCCACATAAACAGACAAGATTGCAAAGATCTGCCCCGTGTCAAGCATGACGGCCACCACCCGCGGGTCCCCCGTGGGGGGCAACGAGAGCCAGGGGCAGAGCCAAGCGCCGAGCCAAGCACCGGACGGCCAGAACCAAACCATGTTACCCCAGAACCAGGTCTGTGTGTGAATACACATGACAGTATTTAGATAAGTGTCATCAACATATGGGATTTTGTAGATGTGTTTGAAGCTTTCATACAGTTCTAGTTAACCTTCTACAGAGAAGATGCCAGATTCACAAGATGCCAGAGTGACTTATGCTTAAACTACTACAGAAAGAAGAAAACTCTAGATATATTTTCCACTCCAAACATAAAATTGATCCTGTAAATCAACACAAATCTTGTGTTTGGTGTTGCTTCTTTTGTGCGTTTAGACTTCATCACCAAACTCCTCTAACGAGACATCACCTGTCAGTCCACCTGAGGAACAGGGTCAGGGTGATGCCCCGCCCACACAGGAAGAGGAGGAGCCTGCCTTCCCCCACACAGACCTGGCTAAGCTGGATGACATGATCAACCGGTCAGTGATGACATCCTTCTGCCGATTATTATATTGAATGTTTAGTTCCTGTGTTGGTTTAGGATTAGCTTTCTGTCCTCTGCTCTGATTTGTGGGTTATCTTGTCATTCAGGCCTCGCTGGGTGGTTCCGGTCCTGCCAAAAGGAGAGCTGGAGGTTCTACTTGAAGCTGCTATAGATCTCAGTAAAAAAGGTCAGACACCATCAAGTTATATATGTGATAACCTCACAAATGCGATGTTAAAATTTAGGTAATTTCACAGTCTTTTTTTGTGTTGTTAAGGGCTTGATGTGAAGTGTGAGGCTTGTCAAAGGTTTTTCCGTGACGGGCTGACGATCTCCTTTACAAAAATCCTGACAGATGAGGCTGTGAGCGGCTGGAAGTTTGAGATCCATGTGCGTTTGCTCTGTCATGTTTCCTTTTCATTTTTGAGTGTTTTGATTAAAAGTAGGAGAGGCTAGCAACAGCAAGCTAGCTTTAAAAGCATAAGATCCTGTCTTCCGTTCAGAGCACTTTCAAAGCCATGCGTCCTTCAGTGCGCATGGAGGTTTGCAAATACATAGTTTGACAGTCAAGAAGCATATCCTATCATTGCACTCTGACCAAATGCAATGATTAAGCGAACATTTTATAGTCCTGTGCTTGCCATATTTCCATACCTTTAAATGCTTATTTCTCTTGGCAAGTCTCATGGTTCTTGTCGTGTTGCTGTTGCTTTTCAGAGGTGTATCATTAACAACGCACATCGGCTCATTGAGCTCTGCGTGGTCAAACTGGCTCAGGATTGGTTTCCTCTTCTTGAGCTGCTTGCCATGGCAACCAACCCGCACTGCAAGTTCCATATCTACAACGGCACGCGTCCATCTGAGAGCGTTCCTGCAGGCACACAGCTTGCAGATGATGAGCTGTTTGCCCGCCCGCCCGACCCTCGATCACCTAAGGTACTCTCTCTCTCTTTTTAAAATGTTTCTGAGTCAGATCCATCCAGACAGTGGAATCGAAGATAGAACTCAAAACTTGATGACATTTTCCACTTACTCACAAACAAACATGATATCATGACATCATGGTCTATATTAACTATTGTTCAAAACTGTTGTTTTAAGATCTTACTTTAACATCCAGTCACAAGTTAGTCATTTAATCATTTAATATCGAATGAAAAAAATCACTTTTTATAAATGAAAATAATAGAGTTAATGGAGGTAATAAAAATAGGAGTATCTGCCTTTAATAAAGCTGTCAGTGCTTTGTTCATTATGATGGAAATCATTCAGTTGAGTTGTTCTGATTGGTCATTGATCAGTCTTTCTGTGATCAGGGTTGGCTGGTGGACCTCATCAATAAATTTGGAACATTGAACGGATTCCAGATTCTACACGAGCGCTTCATGAGCGGCCAGGCTCTCAATGTCCAGATAATAGCTGCTCTAATCAAGTATGTTTACAGGGCTTCAGATGTTGTCTCTATATGCAAAGTTAATTTTATGTGTTTATACCATGAGACAGTAGATTGCTTGGTGCTGATTGGCTGACAGACGTGTCAAGATCTTAAATTAGTGTTAAAGTGTTAAAGACAAATATTTACATCCAAGGTGTAATTGTAATAGCTTTACTATGTCAGTTGTGCTTTCATTTTAAATAATTCATAATGTTTCTTTTCTTAATTTGTCTTGCAGACCTTTTGGCCAATGTTATGAGTTTTTGACTTTACATACGGTGAAGAAGTTTTTCCTGCCCGTAATCGAGATGGTTCCACAGTTTCTGGAGAACCTCACAGATGAGGAGCTGAAGAAAGAGGCCAAAAATGAGGCCAAAAACGATGCTTTGTCCATGATTATAAAATCGCTTAAGAATTTGGCGTCCAGAGTTCCAGGACAAGAAGAAACGGTCAAGAACTTGGAAATCTTTAGGTTAAAAATGATCCTTAGGTAAGCTGTCTCATGTTTTACCTCAATATGTCATCTGGAGTACTTCATCTGGCAAACTCTGCTTTAATGGTTCCTTGAGTTTCTTTGGCTTGGCTCTGATGATCTTGTGTCGGCTGTTTTACAGGTTATTGCAAATTTCCTCATTTAATGGGAAAATGAATGCACTAAATGAAGTAAACAAAGTGATTTCCAGCGTATCATATTACACTCATCGGCATGGCAACCCAGAGGAAGAGGAGTGGCTGACAGCAGAGCGTATGGCTGTAAGAGCAAAACCAATCAGTTAATCAATCAATCAATAATTATCTAACCAGGACAGGAAAGAATCAAAACTCACCAGTATCGTGTAGATGTTTGAGATGTTGATTCTGTCCTCATTCACATATAATGGCACAGTGATGCTACAGGTAAATGTTGGTGATGGTCTTTGTCTGTGTCAGGAATGGATTCAGCAGAACAACATTCTCTCCATTGTTCTGAGAGACAGTCTCCATCAGCCACAGTATGTGGAGAAACTGGAGAAGATCTTGCGCTTTGTTATTAAAGAGAAAGCTCTCACCCTACAGGACCTGGACAACATCTGGGCGGCGCAGGTGCTCTGCTGCGTTTATATCTGTACTGTTTTGTGTGCATTACACATTATACAGACATACATAATAAATCATATTTTTTCTTAGGCTGGTAAACATGAAGCAATTGTGAAGAACGTTCATGATCTGTTGGCCAAGCTGGCATGGGATTTCTCTCCAGAGCAGCTTGACCACTTGTTTGACTGCTTCAAGGTGAGCCGTTCATCATCAGATTGAGTTATAGGACACATTTATGTTCTGGTATGAGTAAAGTGATGCTGCAATGGTTTTGCGCTCTGGTTTCTGTGCTGATGGATCTCACGTGTTCACGCTCGCAGGCAAGTTGGACCAATGCAAGTAAAAAACAGCGTGAGAAGCTTCTAGAGTTAATACGCCGGCTGGCCGAGGACGATAAGGATGGAGTGATGGCTCACAAAGTGCTCAACCTGCTGTGGAACCTGGCACACAGCGATGACGTCCCTGTCGACATCATGGATCAGGCTTTGAGTGCTCACATCAAGATCCTGGATTACAGCTGCTCTCAGGTTAGAAGTTCTGTGGCTTGTTCTGTTATGCTAATAACTGCTCCAATAGCAGGTAGAGTTTCCTGTTCATAAGCATGTGCTCTGTTGTTTTAAAGGACCGTGACACACAGAAGATGCAGTGGATCGATCGGTTTATTGAGGAACTTCGGACAAATGATAAGTGGGTGATTCCAGCACTGAAGCAGATCAGGGAGATCTGCAGCCTGTTTGGAGAAGCTCCTCAGAACCTCAGGTCAGTCTGATGATGAGCAGGTGTTTTAATGTAACGTGAGTTTATTCCTAACCTCATCACGCTCGCGTCACATTTGTCTCTGCTGCAGTCAGACGCAGAGGAGTCCTCACGTCTTCTATCGTCATGACCTGATAAACCAGCTACAGCACAATCACGCGCTGGTTACGCTGGTGGCCGAGAACCTCTCGGCATATATGGAGAACATGAGACAGTTCTCTAAAGGTGTGTGTCATCCAACAATAAATTATGCATTTCATTTTACATACAGACAGTTTTACTTACCAACGTCAGTTTTATGTATGTTGTTTTGGTCCAGTACTAAGCTGTGATTGTAATGTTTGGCTCAGAGCATTCAGGCTATGACCCCCATACAGTTCGAGTGGGCAGCAGGTACAGCCACGTACAGGAAGTTCAGGAAAGACTAAATTTCCTAAGGTCAGTCACTGTTAGTCTTTGCATAAACATACATTTTACATTTCCATCTAGATAAGGTGATGCTCTTGTTAAACACTACTAGAAACTAAAAAACTATTGTAAATAACTGTAAATGTTGTGCTTATAAAAGTAAATATTATAAAAGAAAGAAATAGTCATTTTCTTAATCTGTTTCTTTGTATGAAGTAAACAACTTAACAACTTTATCAAAGAGAAATGTCATGAGATGCAAAACTGTATTCGTATAATATTTTAAGAATATATGCGAATAGCGATATTATATCGAGTCGGTGTCACTTTATACCATTAATTTACATCACAAAAAACAGAAAGGGATAATAGAAAAGAGTTTTAACAGTGTAGAAAACTGACATTATTCAGTGCTAGATTTGCCAGTTTGCACACAGCAGTAAAACGGTAAGTACAGATTGTGAGAGTTGCTGAACACAGTGTGTACACACAAGGTTCCAGGAGTGTTTATCTTCCACCACTGACATTCATAAACATCTTCAGGTTTCTGCTGAAGGACGGTCAGCTGTGGCTCTGCGCTCCTCAAGCCAAACAGATCTGGAAGTGTCTGGCCGAGAACGCCGTGTTCCTGTGCGACCGAGAGGCCTGTTTCAAGTGGTACTCCAAACTCATGGGTGATGAGCCAGACCTGGACCCAGATATCAATAAGGACTTCTTTGAGAACAATGTGCTCCAGCTGGACCCCACGCTGCTCACAGAGAACGGCATGAAGTGCTTTGAGCGTTTCTTTAAAGCAGTGAACTGCAGAGAGGGGAAGCTGGTGGCCAAACGACGGGCGTACATGATGGATGACCTGGAGCTGATCGGACTCGACTACCTCTGGAGGGTAACTCATACACATAGAAATTTTGAGGAACATCTAACACCAGAACATGTTTTATAGAGGCCACTTCATTGCTACACCAACTACACCAAACACATGTATTTTCAATCTGCAGGTTGTGATTCAAGGGAGCGATGACATCGCCACACGGGCAATAGACCTGCTGAAAGAAATCTACACCAACCTTGGACCAAAACTACAAGTGAATCAGGTGACCCTCACTCCACAGTTACAAATATATACATGTAGATTCATCTCAGCACATAACAACTTTCTGATTGGATGTTTACAGGTAGAGATCCACGAGGACTTCATTCAGTCTTGTTTTGATCGTCTCAAAGCCTCGTATGACACACTGTGCGTACTGGACGGTGATAAAGACAGCATAAACTGTGCCAGGCAGGAGGCCATACGAATGGTACGAGTTCTCACGGTGCTTAAGGAATACATCAATGAGTGTGATAGTGACTACCATGAGGAAAGAACCATCTTGCCCATGTCCAGGTACCTGCTAAATATACTCAAACATTTCTGCTTTAGTTATTCGTTCAGTTTAACTTATAAATTATAACTGATCTCATTTTGTCTGTGGGAATCTTTGCTCTTCAGGGCATTTCGTGGAAAACACATCACCCTTGTGGTGCGGTTTCCCAATCAGGGGCGCCAGGTGGATGATCTGGACATCTGGTCCCATACCAACGACACCATTGGCTCTGTACGCCGTTGCATCCTCTCTCGCATCAAAGCCAATAGCTCACACACCAAAGTGGAGCTGTTCATTGGAGGAGAAGTCGTGGATCCTGCTGATGACCGCAGGCTGATTGGACAGCTGAATCTTAAAGATAAAACTGTACGTAACAAACAATGCTGTGTAGCAAATAACAATCAGCTACGTCTGCTGCAGTAGCTGGTCTTATTATGAATAAACTACAGCTTTTTACCAATTAGCACGAAGAACTAAAACTGTTTTATCACACTCTTATTCCTTTGTAGCTGATCACAGCGAAACTCACCCAAGTCAGCTCCAACATGCCCTCTAGTCCTGACAGCTCATCTGACTCATCGACCGGCTCACCTGGAAACCACGGCAACCACTACAGCGATGGGCCGAACCCTGAGGTTGAAAGCTGCTTGCCAGGAGTGGTAAGAAGCCATACTTGTTATGTATGAGAGCCTCAGGGTTTAGAGGAACCACCTCCTGTTCTGTAGACGTCCTGATGAGTTGAATGTGTTTTCAGATCATGTCCCTGCATCTGCGCTACATCTCCTTCCTGTGGCAGATTGCTGACCTAGGCTGCACTTTAAACATGCCACTTTTGCGAGATGGTGCCCGAGTCCTCATGAAGCTCATGCCTCCAGGTACCAGTGATAAAGACACTGCATCAAAAACATGCTGCGAAACCCGCTGATTGGCCGAAGGGCTTCTGAAATGTGCTCCTCTGTGTTTTACAGATAACACCACAGTGGAGAACCTTCGAGCGATCTGTTTGGATCATGCTAAGTTGGGGGAGAACAGTCTGAGCCCCACACTTGACTCACGGTTCTTTGGGCCATCCCCTTCACAAGTGCTGTATCTCACTGAGGTATCATCATACTGCTGTTTTTTGAAAGGAATGGTTATTTAAAATCTGTGATTAGTTACTTACCTGTGATAAGGTACTTATAAGTTGCTTATTTCTGTTGTGGAACAGTAATAAAGCAGAAAATCTGCTGTCTTCATATTTACACCTGTACAAAGGTTTAATGAACTGTTTGTGGGCTTGTGCACATCCAACAGTGTGAATGAGTCTTTAGAAGGCATCTCCCTATGTAGGCGGCAAACAGCAAGATATTAAACAGAGCTCAAGTCTTTCTCTCTGTCTGTTAGGTTGTGTATGCTCTGCTGATGCCAGCCAGTGGAACACTGGGAGATGATGCCAGTGACTTTCAGTACAACTTCCTGAAGAGTGGTGGTCTGCCTCTCGTCCTGGGCATGCTGACTAGGAACAACTTCCTTCCCAATGCAGACATGGAGACGAGGCGTGGTGCCTATCTGAATGCCCTCAAGGTTGCCAAACTCCTGCTCACTGCTATTGGGTTTGGGCACGTGAAGGCTGTAGCGGAGGCCTGCCAGCCAGTGGTGGAAGGAACCAACCCAGCATCACCGGTACACTGCATGTGATAAAGCTTTTTTAATTCCTTAAAACTCTTGAAGTGACTTCATGTTTGTCTTCTAGATAAATCAGGCAACCCATGATCAGGCTCTGGTGCTGCAGAATGCTCTCCAGAATATTCCCAACCCTGCCTCCGAATGCATGCTGCGCAATGTGGCCATTCGATTGGCCCAGCAGATATCTGATGAGGTTTTTGGTCTTTACGTTTTTGAAATGTAACACTATATATTAACTGTTGAAGCTGTTTTGCATACTGGTTTTATCTTTGTTGCCCAATGTGCTGCAGAACTTCTTTCAAGCCTCAAAGTACATCCCGGATATCAGTGTGATTCGAGCTGTGCAGAAGATTGTTTGGGCTTCAGGCTGTGGAATGGTCCATCTGGTCTTCAGCTCAAATGAAGAGATTAGCAAGATCTATGAGAAGGTACCCTGCGGCACTCACTACTGCCTACAGAAGATTTCTTTAACTGGTTTAACCAGGCAGCAAGCTCTACCTACAATCTGTTGCTCTGCAGAGTAATGCAGGAAATGAGCCAGATGCAGAAGATGAGCAGGTGTGTTGCGAGGCACTGGAGGTCATGACCCTTTGTTTTGCTTTGCTTCCGACGGCTCTGGACACGCTCAGCAAAGAGAAAGCCTGGCAGACCTTCATCATCGACCTGCTGCTTCACTGCCAGAGCAAGTAAGTATTTTATGTAATTTTTTTTTTTAATTAAAGGCATTGTTCATTACTTCACAGATGTGGTTTTATTGGAAACCTGTTTTCTTGCTTTCAGAACCTTCAGTTTGTAATCTCTTACTGCTGATGTAACATTGCTGTTATATCAGTTACTATTTTCTATAAGTATTGGATTGTGTTTTTATTTAGAGCTGTACGTCAGATGTCACAGGAGCAGTTCTTTCTAATGGCCACTAGGTGTTGCATGGGGCACAGACCCCTTCTGTTCTTCATCACTCTCCTCTTCACTGTTCTGGGAGTGAGTACAGCAGTCACATACAAAATAGGATTGTTAGTATTTAGTTGCTGCAGTGTCTCTCTTTTGTGAACGTCCATGTTTGTACATTTTCATGTGTTGGTTGTTGTTTTAGAGTACGGCTAAAGAAAGAGCCAAGCACGCGGGCGATTACTTCACCCTCCTACGCCACTTACTCAACTATGCGTACAACAGCAACATAAACCTACCCAATGCAGAGGTGCTGCTCAACAATGAGATCGACTGGCTAAAGAGGATCAGGGTATGTTTATCGCTGTCACTTAATCTATTAAAAAACTAAAAAACTTAGAAGAACTTTGCCATTGTGCATGCGCAACGAAACTGCAATTTCGGTGAAAGATATATTTTTTTAAATCCATGCGTATTTACAAGATAATTGTAATTAAAGCAATAGTTCGCCAAAAAATAAAATGTAATGTTGTAATTTTCATTAATGGGTAAACTATCCCTTTAAGAGTGATGTTTTAATTGTCTTTGGTTTTGATCAATTCTGCAGGATGAGGTGAAGAGGACCAGTGAGACGGGTGTTGAAGAGACGATTCTAGAAGGTCATCTGGGTGTCACCAAAGAGCTGCTGGCCTTCCAAACCCCTGAGAAGAAGTTCTACATCGGCTGTGAGAAGGGTGGCGCTAATCTCATAAAAGTGAGGCCCTTTTAACTCTGATTATTACACAGAAAGTTTGTTTTGTGTGTAGCTGGCTTCATTTCCTGTATTTGTCTATTATAGGAGCTGATTGATGATTTTATTTTCCCGGCGTCTAACGTGTACCTGCAGTACGTAAAGAGTGGCGAGTTCCCAGTGGAACAGGCCATTCCAGTGTGCAGCAGTCCTGCGTCCATAAATGCTGGTTTTGAACTGCTGGTTGCTCTTGCTGTCGGCTGCGTGCGGAACCTGAAACAGATTGTTGACACGCTTACAGACATGTACTATCTAGGTATGTATTTTCATTGAACTGGTAGTGTTTAAATGCTTTTTAATGATGATTCACACATGATCTCTGTTAATAACTAATGAGGAGTGTACACTTTAAATATATCTTCATTAAAATTGTCATTTTTGTTTTTAAATGGTACAGATTTCCACTGTCCTTAATGTATAATGTATAAAGTTTTAAAATTGTGTTCATTTACAAGTAAACCCAGTTTTCGGATGATTTACACACAAATGTATTTTTCGAGTGTCATGAATTCAGGCTTAGTATGTGTTCAAGTATCTGTCTAATAAGAATTGGTCTCTTCTTAGGTTGTGAGACGCTTACAGAGTGGGAATATTTACCTCCTGTGGGGCCACGGCCGGCCAAAGGTTTTGTGGGTCTGAAGAATGCAGGAGCTACATGCTACATGAATTCAGTTATTCAGCAACTTTACATGATCCCACCCATCCGAAACGGCATCCTGGCCATCGAGGGCACAGGCAGTGACATCGATGATGACGCGTCTGGAGACGAAAAGCAAGACAATGAGGTAAAAAGCCCAATCAATGAACTGTACATAAAATCCCTAGTACAGGGGTCTCCAATCCATGTTCCTGGTGGTCCTGCAGAGTTTTGCAGGAGACCTCTGCCTTAGTACATAATAAGATCAGGTAAAACACTTTAGTTATGTCATTTTGACAAATGACACATTCTTCTGCAGGGTAACGTGGACTCCAGGGACGATGTGTTCAGTTATCATCACCAGTTTGATGACAAGCCCTCTCTTAATAAAGCCGAGGACCGTAAGGACTACAACATCGGAGTGCTACATCATCTGCAGGTCATTTTCGGCCACCTCGCAGCATCCTGTCTGCAGTACTATGTGCCCAAAGGCTTCTGGAAACGGTTCAGGTAAAATCAGTTGTGACACCAAGTGTTATCAGTTGTTACTAAGAAATAATTCTTTCTGTCAGCCATAGTGAAATCAGATTTGCATGTTGTTTAAAATAAATACATTCTCATATCCCAAATTAATATGTACAGACAACATAGCGGCAGATGCCTTATGTCTGGGAGCAACAGCGTCTTAGGCAGTTCTACAAGGTCATAGTAGCAATAATATCATTTTGATGACAGACTTTGGCTCCAGAGCAAAAAAAAAAAAGCATAATTTGAGAAGCTTTTCATTGATGAAGTGATATTGGTTTATATCATGACTTGTTAATGGGAATTTCTGAGGAATTTTTAGGAAGTTTTTACCTTGCCTCAAGCATGTATGTTTATATATGTATTTTTAAAAATATATTATTTGCATCCTAGTTTCTCCATTCAGCAGTTTTATTTAGTATTTAGTTTATTTAGTATAAGTTGCGTAGATGGTAACTTGGTTATTGACTTAGTTTTGGCCAGCCAGTGACAGAAGGTTTGAGCCATTATTTTTGCAATTCTGTCTGGCAACGATAGTGGTGCTTTAGTGAAAATTAAACTTACAAATTAAAGGTAAAATGTTTTTAACTACATTTTCCCTTTAAAACATTATAAAATATAGGACACTTAACACTTTTTTGACTTCTACTGCAGGTTGTGGGGTGAACCAGTGAATCTAAGAGAGCAGCATGATGCTCTGGAGTTCTTTAATTCTCTGGTGGACACTCTGGATGAAGCGTTAAAAGCCCTAGGCCATCCCACCATGCTCAGCAGGATTTTGGGTGGTTCGTTTGCAGACCAAAAGATCTGTCAGGGTTGTCCTCATAGGTAAGAGAAGCACCTGTCCGTAGGATCTTATTTTTTTATCTGCTTTCTCATTTAGAGAATATTTATGTTGTGTTTCTTCATAGGTATGAGTGTGAGGAATCCTTCACAACTTTGAATGTTGACATCAGGAACCACCAAAACCTTTTGGACTCTTTAGAACAGTATGTCAAAGGGGATTTGCTTGAAGGAGCCAATGCTTATCACTGTGAAAAGTGTAACAAAAAGGTGGGAAGTGTTTCCCAACTTGATATTAGTTTGTATAAAGTTGTGTAAAGTTAAAGTTGGTGACATTTGTCCTGTGATTTGGTAAATTTCTAGGTTGACACAGTGAAACGTCTCCTTATCAAGAATCTGCCGCCGGTCTTGGCCATTCAGTTAAAGCGCTTTGATTATGATTGGGAGCGTGAGTGTGCCATTAAATTCAATGATTACTTTGAGTTCCCTCGTGAACTGGACATGGAGCCCTACACGGTGGCGGGCGTGGCCAAGCTGGAGGGTGACGAGGTCCCACTGGAGAGCCAGGTCATCTCCGAGAACTCTCCATCAGAATCAGAGCCAAACAGCAGCTCCCGTTACCGACTGGTGGGTGTTCTGGTACACTCGGGTCAGGCTAGTGGTGGACATTATTACTCTTACATTGTTCAACGTCATGATACCGGCAGCGATGGACAGAAAGACCGCTGGTATAAGTTTGATGACGGTGACGTAACTGAGTGTAAAATGGATGATGACGAGGAAATGAAAAATCAGTGCTTTGGTGGGGAGTACATGGGCGAGGTGTTTGACCACATGATGAAGCGAATGTCATACAGGCGGCAAAAACGCTGGTGGAATGCCTACATTCTGTTCTATGAGCGCATGGATGCAGCTGGAGGTGACAGTGAGCTGTTGAAGTACATTTCCGAACTGACACTTACACCCCGGCCAAACCAGCCTAAAATGCCCTCGGCCATTGAGGCCAGCGTTCGAAAACAGAATGTGCAGTTCATGCATAGCCGCATGCAGTACAGTCTTGAGTATTTTCAGTTCATTAAGAAACTGCTGACCTGCAACAGCGTCTACCTGAACCCTCCTCCAGGTGCGTTTTGTTTCTAAATCTTTTGGTCGCTAGATGAACCTAAATCATTGGCAAGATCATGCAAAAGATAAAATTTTGATGTATGATATTCATACATGGTAGTTTATATGAAATGCTGTCCTCCTGTAAACTTTTTAGGTCAAGATCACCTTTTACCAGAAGCTGAAGAAATAGCCATGATAAGTATTCAGCTTGCTGCTAGATTTCTGTTTAGCACAGGATTCCACACAAAGAAAGTTGTCCGAGGCCCTGCTAGTGACTGGTGAGCATTATTTAGTGTCAAAATTTTGAACTTTATTTTTCCATTTTAATCATGTTTTATTCATTTTAATTTGTTTTGTTTTCTCTGACAGGTATGATGCTTTGTGCATCCTGCTGCGTCACAGTAAAAATGTCCGCAGCTGGTTTGCACAAAATGTCCTGTTTGCCTTCCCCACGCGGTTCTCAGAGTACCTGCTGGAGTGCCCGAGTGCAGAGGTCCGTGGAGCTTTTGCCAAACTAATTGTTTTCATTGCACACTTTTCCCTGCAAGATGGACCCTGTCCCGCTCCCGTCACCTCCCCTGGCTCGTCCACACAGGTAACAAAGACATTTTCAAAACTGGTTTGGCACTGTCCCAGTAACTAGTCAAAATGATATTTGTGGACCTTCTAGTCTAAATGCTTTAAAGAGCTTCTGCAGGGGAAGTGTCTGCATTTAAAGGTCTTTCAAAGAGATGTAGGCGAGTTGTTATGCCATGTGACTTGTTCTGGTCGACAGGCCTGTGATAACGTAACCCTGGGTGACCACCTATTACGGGCAGTGCTGAACCTACTGAGGAGGGAAGTGTCAGAACACGGACGCCACCTTCAGCAGTACTTCAATCTCTTTGTCATGTATGCCAATCTGGGTAAGCACTCAATAAATTACATTTGCTACAGTGCTTGTTCTTCTGAATTTTAAGACATTTGAACTTTATTCCTAAGTCTCGGTCTCCACAGGTTTATGTCAAGGTAGGATGTTTGGGTGTCTAAATAATAACCATGAATCATGCTTGTCAATACCCTATCTGTCTGTTGTAGGTTTGGCAGAGAAGACACAGCTGTTGAAGTTGAACGTACCGGCCACGTTCATGCTTGTGGCATTAGACGAGGGTCCTGGCCCTCCAATCAAATATCAGTACGCAGAGCTTGGTAAACTCTACACAGTGGTATCACAGCTGGTGCGATGCTGCGATGTTTCGTCGCGCATGCAGTCCTCCATTAATGGTGAGGGTTTATTTTGTTGGTGTCTTCACTTGGTTCTTTAATCGAAGGCTACGGTCTCAACTGCTCTCTGCTATTATTCATCTGCCTTATCTCTGACAGGTAATCCACCTCTGCCCAACCCATTTGGTGATCCCAGCCTCACAGCTCCCATCATGCCCCTGCAACAGCTGGTGGCCGAGATCCTGTTCGTGCGTACAAGCTACGTGAAGAAGATTATCGAGGACTGCAGTAATTCTGAGGAGACTGTGAAGCTGCTGCGCTTCTGCTGCTGGGAGCATCCTCAGTTCTCCTCCACAGTTCTCAGTGAACTGCTCTGGCAGGTCAGATACCAGTTTAAGCATCACAGCATTTACAGTCTGTCTCACATTTCTCAACTACCACTTACTGTGAATGTTAATGGCGGTATCAGGTGGCGTATTCCTATACCTATGAGTTGAGGCCTTACCTGGACCTGCTACTTCAGATTCTTCTGATCGAGGACTCATGGCAGACTCACAGGTTAGTTGTAGGCATGTGTGTTTAGATTTCAGGGCATCAAACTGTTAGAACGTATGAATAGAAATTTGTAATGTTCTCATATTACCAAACCTGCTGCAATCATTCTCTTTTCAGGATCCACAATGTTTTGAAGGGTATTCCTGATGACAGAGATGGACTCTTTGACACCATCCAGCGCTCCAAAAACCATTATCAGAAACGAGCCTACCAGTGCATTAAGTGCATGGTGTCTCTCTTCACCAATTGCTCTGTGGCTTATCAGATCTTACAGGTGAGGGACATTTTACCTTCTACTGTTGCACTTTTTTGTTAATCATTTAGCTGACGCTTTTCCCCCAAAGTCCAACTTCAAATGAAAGATATGCAAAGTTGTTGGAAGTGGAGGGTTGTGCCTTTGAGCTTAAGACAGCGTTTTAAAAATATGCTTAAAATCAACGTCACAACAATATTTCTTAATACAAAAAAAATAAAAAGAGGTTGAGATAGTAAATGGTAATTGTTGTATGTGCAATGCAGAGTAATGGGGACCTTAAGAGGAAGTGGACATGGGCAGTAGAATGGCTGGGTGATGAGCTGGAGAGAAGACCGTACACAGCAAACCCTCAGTACAGCTACAACAATTGGTCCCCTCCAGTACAGAGCAACGAGACATCCAATGGTTACTTCCTAGAACGTTCTCACAGTGCCCGTATGACCCTGGCCAAGGCCTGTGAGCTCTGCCCTGAAGAGGTGAAGTCTGTTCCTTCGCCCAACAAATGTAGCAGTTTTCTAAGTTAATAGTACATAATTCTTTTAAATAATACACAAGCATTTCATTTTTTGTTAAATAACCAATATGTAGTATCTATGCTTGGATAATGTTTTTTCTTATTTAATAGCTAATATGCAAACATGTTTGTCTGTCTGTTGTTGTTCAGGAGCCAGATGATCAAGAAGCACCTGATGATCACGACTCGTCACCCCCTGAAGACACCACCCTCTACCCTCACCCTCCTGGGACGCAATATCAGCAGGTAACGTGAAGTCCGCTTGGGTGATAACTAACATTATCAGCTGCTTTTAATACATCTTAACATGTACTCTATCTGCAGCCTAACAACCGTCCTCACGGGCAGCCCTACACTGGCCCGGCTGCCCAGCACATGAATAACCCACAGCGACCCCCTCAAAGGCCTCAAGAGAGCTGGGAGGGAACGGACGAGGCACCCCCAGCCCAGACTAAAGAGTAGCAGTGTCACCCCACCGCCTTGCCTTCTGACCACGCCCCGCTCATTGAAGGACTGCTGTCGGGCGAAACCAGGCCTTACAAGCACCTGCCAGACTCCAGGAATGGAGAAACTTCCCCCTCTTAACACACTTTATCTCATCCAACTCTAGCAGTACTGATGTCTCTCCTCTCCATACTAAATCTGTTGTTTTACACCAGTGTGTGATGAACAAGGAACAGATTTGAGTCTCAACACTGTATGCCCTCACTCCAGGGTTTGATGCACAAACACATAAACATACATGCTGCCTGTGTACAGCTCTTTGTGTTAACAGTCACTGTAGCGTGAATCTTCAGGACTGGTGATGGTGTATATTATGTGCATAGATCCGGATGGTGGGATACCCCCCCCCATTTCCATAGCGATTTCTGATATATCTGAGCTCTAGATTACATCAACATTGTCTAAAAATACTACAGCAGCAGAATGAAGGGGAACCCAAGTCTTGTTCCGTGACTGTTTCTTTTATGTGAGATGAGTTTGCAGTGCTATGCTGTGTTGGGTGGATATCGTGGACTGTTAGCACAGGCTGAAAAACATCTCATCCTTCAGTGACTCTCTGTAGGGTTTTTGGTCGTTCCCCTTCACTTTGTTCATCTGGAAGGAGTTTGAGATGATCTTTTGTCAAGATCTTTAACATCACTGCAGCTTTGTCACTTTAACCAGCCACTTTGTCATCCATCCTCTTCAGCCTCATTAGCAATTTGTGACAAAGTGGCTGCAAATTCGCACATTTACTCTGCAACATTTACTGGCACTTAATTCAATGTTTAATACAAATTTTAAACAGGCTGGAAAGTGTAACTTAACTATGTTAACTTTAGTTAAATGGAAGTGCAGTTGACCTAGTTCTGAATTTGCCTCTTAACCCCTCCCACTTTCTCTGTCCCTGTCCAATCAAAATGCAGCCACGGTCACTTTGTTCTGTATCCGAGGAGATTTACAGGAAGGTCATCAAGATGATGTGGCCCAGGATTCATCAACAGCACACAATGTACTGGATTTATAACATGTGGATCTTGTTATCTTTTGTCAAAATACCAAAAAACCTGCAGAAGATAGAATGGAGCTGCAATATTATTTGTTTGCTGTTTTCCTTGATAGAGGTTTCTTTTGTTGAATTTAAAAAGAGATTGATTGCTTGAATGAAATTGAAATGAGTTGTACTTGTGTTATTTTTCAGAGGATATTTACAGTACAGAGTTCTGTGAGCCCTGTTTTGCCGACTGTTGTTTACAGTGATGGTGTGAGGTTGGATTCTGGAGCTGCTTTAGTCATGTGAAGTTTTCACTAGAAGGTTTATTTTCTTTTCCTGCACAGTCATTTAATATCAGAAGAAGCATTGCACCACTAGAACAATAAATTAAACATTTTTAAATGCAAGCTTGCCTTTTTATTAGCTTTTTGATGGTTTCTATGGGGTACATTTTGTAAATACCTAATGCACGCAAAAACATGCAAACATGAGTTACAAAGATGTACTCGTGCTTGTTAAAAACATTGTTTCCTGGTGCATTTTGTTCAGTAGATGGCATCATATTGGTCAGTGCACTATTGATGAATTGTGGATTTGCTGAAGGTTGTTCTGAAACTTCTGCCAAAACCCAACCAGAGGCCTAGAGACATCCTACATAGACTGAATGACCCTCCCCATGGATTTGGTAACAGTTCTTTGGTATAATAAGGGGTAGGGGTTTGAA
Source organism: Ambastaia sidthimunki (assembly GCA_036877625.1). NCBI lineage: Eukaryota > Metazoa > Chordata > Actinopteri > Cypriniformes > Botiidae > Ambastaia > Ambastaia sidthimunki. The sequence continues at coordinate 12,639 of JAZGTK010002387.1, read as the reverse complement.
ATTATATGGATCCAGTTTACTGTTGATCATACTTCATCTTAACAAGTACTACAGATCACCCATCTCTCAGGCCATCTATTAAATTTTCCTCTTTGAAAGAGAGATCTTGCAAGCTTAACTTTGACCCCCTCCCACACACACAATCCAATCATTTCTCTTTTTTTGTAAATGTCTCCTTGAAATGATATTTGCCTTCTGTTTTGTTCTATTTTAGGTTCATTTTGTTTGAATTTCTTCTAAAGCTCTTTTTGTGAAACGTGCATGGATAATATTCCTCAATCTGCCTTAGAGCACTGTACAAACCCAGCACACTGTAAAATGATACTTTAAACAAAAAAATAAATGGTATTTCAGTTATTTGTCTGTCTAGTATAATTATATTAATAGATTATGCTTTTAAAAATCTTTGACTGATTGTGGACAGTGCTAACTAGACAGAGTTTTTAATTATGAAAGCACATTTCAACATGAAAGACTTGCCTCCATGTATTACACCCCGGCACAACAGCATCAAATATCATTAAGCATGGGTCTTTTGTGAACATTTTTCCTAAATTGATGTTTCGGGTTAGTAAATTACATGGAAAGGACCCTTTCCAAATGTTCAAACAATCCTACAGATTTTTCAGTGTCTTCTGTTTCAGGCATCATTACAAAGAAATTGAGCTGAATGTTCATGATGTGTATTTATTGAACTCGTGTCAGAATGCATTTTATAATGTTCATGGGTCAGAACAAGTTTGCACTATTGGAAACAAAATGTCCAAAGATACCGAAACATTAATGATGGCAAAACCAAATTGTTGTTGAAGTAGGCCAAAGCTGGCTGTAAACACTTCGATGTGGCGTAGGTCCTTAAAGTATCGCGACACCACACAACGCTGTGACTTCTCGGCTCGCGTCGTCCAATAAAATGACGCGGTTTCCGCTGCGCTCTTATTTCACCCTCGGATTGAGAAAGACGTACAGCTCGAGTTCAAGCTACCGTCGACAAGAAGTCGTCGTTCGTTTGAAATAAATAACATTTAAACGCAAACCTTTCTGCCTAAAGCGACGCTTAAGTTTTTTCTCCACTTTTTACTTTCCTTTTATTTGAAAGTTTACGATCACGCAGACCGGCGTCGACAGGAATCGCAGGACGCGGCACGAGCGACATACCGGCAAACAAAGAAACCCGTTTGTGTGCGAGATCAACCATCAACCACTCGTTAGTTATGAGTCATGTGGCCGTCGACAATGTGCACGGTCTAGACCAGCAGGTAAGCCGCCACCGATGCGGGGGTTTTAGGTGCGTTTTCGGCGGTTCGTTGAAGTTGCAACGCGGTGGTGCGTGTTTTAAGATGGAGGTGCTGCTGTAGATGAAGCGGATGGTGGGGATGATGGCGGAGCTGCGGCGCGTCTTGATGCGGCGCGTTTGTTTGGTCGATCACACGCGGCAAATTTTTTTCACATCGCCTATTATTTGATAGTTGCGTTTTGGAAGAGGTTTATATAAAAATACAGCGAATGGCCGATGCGGTCGCATCTAAACGCATGACAACGCGTACATCGAAATTGAGAAACTTTAAGATTGTGAGTTTATTTTGTCGACGTTCAGACCCTGTTCTGGCCTTGTGTTGTTACTGTAGTTTGATATCACTGATGTCTATTATCTGGGGGATTATTGTATTTTTTAATTAAAGAGTGTCAGACATTTGTTAAATAAACACGATATGAATGTTTATTTTGAGATCCCGAAACATGTTGAGTATTTGATAAGTTAATTTTTGTAGTGATGTGGCACGTGTGTGTTGATGTTGATGTGACCTAATTTACCCTCTCCAAACGTCAGCTGGACTAAACGGCCAAGGCTTTTGTTGTTTCGGGTATTTTCCCCCAATGTACCGGCATTAATCGGTTCATTAACGCAGCACTAGTTTTAAGAAAATACTGCTGTATTTTTTTAGTTTTATTGACTTTATATGTTTCCGTTTTAGGTGAAAGAAGCCGATTAGTTAAGAGGCAGTAAAATGTTTGAGTTGGGAATTTAAATTGGTTTTATTTTTCCTATAAGAAACAAATTCATTGAGTTAAAAGGCTTGAATACGCTATTGATACCGGCGAACAAACTGCAAGAGACTATAAATTTGCTCGGACTCTTTGGCGCCCTCCAGTGGTAGCGCCGCGTTATTGCTTCACTTTGACCCCATTTAGTTTGAAAGGTGTTTATGCGCTTATAATCACATCGACTCTTTTGACGTTGTCATTTCTTTCAGCTCGCTGCCCTAGACTTGAACTCCGCTGATGTTCAAGGAGTCACTGGAAGTGAGTATCTGTTTTTCCTTGCAGAATGAAGCTTCTGCAGTCAGTTTAAGATTTTGTGTGTGAATTTCAATTAAGCCTAGAATTCATTTTAAAAGCTGTTTTGACGGGTTAAATTTATTTTTTCTATTATATGCAGCGTTTGTGTTTTTCTGTCCTAACAAGGCCTTTTTTTTTAATCACCAGGGCGTTACATTCCACCTCATTTAAGGAACAAAGAATCTTCCAAAAACGGTAAGTAAACCTTCTCCGAGCCCAGCCCTTCAAAGTCCCTTTGTATGTGCATGTACTTTTCAGTACATATTCTGAGCATACTAGTTATTAGGAAATGATACAATGCCTCTGCGTTGTAAGTTTCCATCAAACTGGGAACCCTGATCCTTCAGTCTTGTGTTTCATGGCTTTATCGCCGAACACCTTTCTGAATATACGTTTTCTTTTTAGCAGGAGCTTTTTCCTCTGGTAGACAGAGCGGTTACTCAGTGCCACCAGGAAGGAGCTGTAAGTTTCTGTTATGACAGCCTTGGTTAGGGAAAATTGAGGAAAATGTCCACAACGATGCATGAATCCATGCCGTTTCATCCAACACGCTCTTAGAAACGTAACAAACGTTTATGCTGTCACATGCACGCAGATTATAAATTACAAAATTGTTCACAGACATTGATAAAAATGTCCCTCGCTTATAGAAGCTCCCACTAAGTATCCAGATGCACTTTCAGTGAAGGTTTCAGTTTAAAGGACTGGCTGCTGAGCACCTATTTAGAGAAATATGTGGGAGTCAGTTACCTACCCTAACCACTTTACCCCCTCAGTGCTGAAAGATCAACACCAGCTAAAGACTGCAAAATGTCTAATTTCTAAAACATTTAAGTGAAATAACGTTTTCTCTTGCACAAAGATTCTCCTGGAGGATGGGACAATGGACGCAGCAATGGATTTGTAAATGGCTACCATGATGGTCGTGACAACCGCATGAATGGCGGCAACAGTTTTGGTGGGCGTGGTTCTATGCGCAATGACCGTGGAGGAAGGGGTGCCTACAGAGGGAAACCCAGTGGCTCCTACAACCCTATTCAGCCAATGCAGAATGCAGGTAAGTGTCTTAGATGCACCTTGTATTTCGCTGCATCTTTGACAAAGCTACATGTTAGATCCCGGTTCTCCCCATCTTATCTGTTTCTTTTTGTCTTGATTAGGATTTGGCTATGATAACAAAGATGGTAGTGGATGGAATGCCCCAAAAGACAATGCCTACAACAGCTTTGGTGGGCGCTCTGACAGGGGCAAGTCTTCATTCTTTAATGACAGAGGCTCTTCCTCCAGGGGACGGTAATGTCTTTTTGTTATTGCACTGAATGTCCATTATGAAGTTACTTTAGGTGTGATGCAGGTCTCTGTAACTTCTGCAGTGGTGTTTGACAGGTATGAGCGTGGAGGTTTTGGTGGAGGAGGCAATAGCAGATGGGTGGAGGACTCTAGAGATGATGAGGACTGGTCCAAACCATTGGCCCCCAATGAGCGCCTGGAACAGTGAGTGCTGACCCAATACTTTCTCAGTTCAAAATGTCAGCATTTAGGTTCCGTATGGCATACTTGTGCATTCACTTACCTTGTTGACAGTTGGGAAGGATGGGGGAATGGGAACAAAATCAAAGGTGTGAAAGCACCATAAGTGAAGGGGAGGCAAATAAAAAGTTTACTTATCCTCAGTCTATTCAAGAAAGTAACCTTTTTCTCTGAAACTGAACATTATTTACAACATTATTAGCAGTAATTCTCAATGGAAAATATAGTTGTTCTTTCTCGTCATAAGTGACTAATTGAATTTTCGTTTTACTTTTTCCCCAGCGAACTCTTCTCTGGAAGCAACACAGGGATTAACTTTGAAAAATATGACGACATTCCTGTTGAAGCCACAGGCCATAACTGTCCTCAACATATTGAGAGTGTAAGTCGCCTGATTCTGATCTTGACCAAGTTGAATTGCAAATAAATGCTTAAGTTTTAAAGTTAATATCGTTTTCTGTGGTATAGTTCCATGATGTGGAGATGGGAGAGATCATTATGGGTAACATAACCCTGAGTCGCTATACACGCCCAACTCCTGTCCAGAAGCATGCTATTCCAATCATCAAAACCAAGAGGGACCTAATGGCGTGTGCGCAGACAGGTCAGACCATTTATCACTTCTTTGTTGCAATGTGTTCATTTAAAAGCAGGATACCATATTTCTGGCATCTAATTTTCGCAGTGTTCTCACTAAATGTTTGAGTGATATTTTGTCATGACTTTTACAGGCTCTGGTAAAACTGCAGCCTTCCTGTTGCCAGTGCTGAGTCAAATATACACTGATGGTCCAGGAGATGCGCTGCAGGCAGTGAAGAACAGTGCCCAGGTATTCATGTCCTTTGAGTTTGTCTTGGAATGAAGCAGCTTTCTGTCCATGTTGCATATCTAAACTGAGCAAATTTTTCCATAGGAAAATGGGAAATATGGCCGTCGTAAGCAGTATCCCATTTCACTGGTTCTCGCCCCAACAAGAGAACTTGCTCTCCAGATCTATGATGAGGCCAGGAAGGTAATAAAAATCTTGATCACATCAGTCTATCTTTAGAATTTTTAGACCCAGCTCTGGTCACTTGCTATTCCTAAACTTTGGTGTGTGTAAAAAAAGATTCTCCAATGCATTGCAATCTTCATCTAAATATAGACCTTCATCCCAATGTAGATTCTTCAATCTCAAAATAGATCTTCTAGAGCTTATGCTTGATTCTGCTTTCCTAAATGTAATTTGTAGTGCTTGATTCTAAATCAGATTGTGAAATCTGTATCAACCCTTGTTAAATCTTTCTAGTTTTCCTACCGATCTCATGTGCGCCCATGTGTGGTGTATGGAGGTGCTGATATTGGTCAGCAGATTCGTGATCTTGAGAGAGGCTGCCACCTGCTGGTGGCCACACCTGGTCGTTTGGTGGATATGATGGAGAGGGGCAAGATTGGCCTGGACTACTGCAAGTATGTGCTGCAGGTTTATTTGACTTGCAAGGGTGTGACTAGTTATCCAAGCCAAAAATTTAGACATTTACATCAGAGTTTACATTACTCTGTCTTTGTCAGATACTTGGTACTGGATGAAGCAGACAGGATGTTGGATATGGGTTTTGAGCCACAGATTCGCCGTATTGTCGAACAGGACACCATGCCCCCTAAAGGACTGCGTCAGACCATGATGTTCAGTGCCACCTTCCCAAAGGAGATCCAAGTGAGCTATTCAAAGTCAATCAATTACAAGATCCAAATGAATGTGGTCTTTATTGTAAAGGTTAGGTTTTTTTTTTTCTCCTAATGAGATTTGGTCTCTCTGGTTCTTAGATCTTGGCTCGTGACTTCCTGGAGGACTACATCTTTCTGGCTGTTGGCAGAGTTGGTTCCACCTCTGAAAATATCACCCAGAAGGTGGTGTGGGTTGAGGAGAATGACAAAAGGTCCTTTCTGCTTGATCTGCTTAATGCCACAGGTGATTTTCATTTGTTAATAGCTCTTACAAACACTGTTAATTTGTCTTTAGCATCAATTTTAGTATGACAGTGAAGGTGGGCCACTTTTCTGAAAGGATTCGCTAATTTTGAGGAGAGGAAATTAGTGCATTAAGTTAATGGTTATTAAACGATTAGTTTACTTGGTCGTTGTACGACTAATATTCAGATGTTCGAGTGAAGTCTCATATGAAGGGATGCATTACAGTGGAAGACAGAACTGGGTTTCAAAGTGGCTCTTTAAGCATAAGTAGAATTTAAAAAATTAGGTTGTCTATAAGAACTTTTTTAGCCATGTGTTTTTAGCCATATTCTATCTTTCAGAAGTGTTACTATAGTGCAGTTGAAAAATGCTGCAATCATGACCACAACATACTAAATGCAGAGCACCATCCGCATCCATGTAAACTGTACAAAATGAAATGATTTATTGAAGCTGATCATAAGGTTTGGTTTTATTCAGTCATTCCCAATGAGGTTCAGGACAATACGGGCGAGAACATAGAAAAACCTGGTGAGTAGAGACATTTACCTTTCCACTGAAAGTGGACTGATTGCAAGTCTCATCTCTCACCTTATTTTGCGTAACCATTTTGTCTTTCATCCAACCCCCCCTCCCCATGTCAAATGAAATTTAGTCTTGGAAACTTGTTAGGAGTTTTATTTGTACAGTTGTAATTTCCCCTTTTATTGCTTTTACATTGGAAAACATCATGCTACTGTCCAACAGTTTGTTCCTACAGTTGGATCTGTGCATGAAGTGGCATGCATCCAACACCACATCATGATTTTAAAGCCAAAAGACAGCTGTTATTTACTTGCATTCAGAAGAGGTAACACATGGTGGTTCAGCATGGCTGAAGAGTACAGTAATCTTGCGAGTTGTGTAAAATTCACTGGTGATATCCAAATGCTTGTCACTTCCTTTATGTTGCCATTCATTGGATTGTACTGTTGTGATTTTCAGAGGCACAAACTGAAGTGTTATGACATCAGGTTTTGATTATCGCATCTTCCAACAGGGAAAGACTCTCTGACTTTGGTCTTTGTTGAGACCAAGAAGGGTGCTGACGCTCTGGAGGACTTCCTGTACCGCGAAGGCTATGCCTGTACCAGTATCCATGGCGACCGTTCCCAGAGAGACCGTGAGGAAGCACTCCATCAGTTTCGTTCTGGGAGGTGCCCTATCTTGGTTGCCACCGCTGTATGTAGTTTTCTTCTTTCAATGGTCAGATGTACAGCATGTTATTTGGGGTAGGTCACTAAAATGTGTTGTTCTACAGGTGGCTGCACGTGGTCTGGACATCTCTAATGTAAAACACGTCATTAATTTTGACCTGCCCAGTGATATTGAGGAATATGTCCACCGCATTGGACGTACTGGCCGTGTGGGCAACCTTGGTAAATGCAATGGCAATATTTGACCATCATCTGCTGCAGAATGTGTATATATAGTGTTATAGTATTATTTATCTGTTGTTTAGTTTAAGATCTTAATGGGATACACGTCTTAACTTTTGCTTTGCTTCGGTTATCACAGGTCTTGCCACGTCATTCTTTAATGATAAGAATGGCAATATCACCAAGGACCTGCTGGACATTTTGGTGGAGGCCAAACAGGAGGTACCCTCCTGGCTGGAGAGCCTGGCCTATGAGCACCAGCACAAGAGCAGCAACCGTGGACGTTCCAAGAGGTGATGTTTTTCATGTTTTAAGTTTACACCTTTTATGATCTTTCCCTGAGCACCCTATTAAAATGTTTTGTGTTTGTCAGGTTTTCTGGTGGTTTTGGTGCCAGGGACTACCGTCAGACCACCAACAGTTCCAGCAGTGGAGGCTTTGGAAGTCGTGGTGGTCGTAACACGGGGGGCCATGGTGGAAACCGTGGATTTGGCGGTGGTAAGGATTGGATTCGCTAAGACACCCTTATTGGGGGGGGAGCCTCAGCGGTTGCTTTTTAGGCTTGCCTTTCCTCAAAATACACTTTCCAGTTTTGTTACTCAATTGCAAATATCGGTGTTGATTTTAATGTTATTGCTGTCAGTACCCTCACTTACCTTGTATGTCTTTTCCTCAGGTGGCTTTGGTAATTTCTACAACAGTGATGGCTATGGAGGAAACTACTCCCAGGTGGACTGGTGGGGAAACTAAGATGCTTTCCTTTTACCTATTCTCACACACCCCCACCTCCCAAGATTACAGGGGATCACCATGCCAAACTCACTGAATGAAAACCACATGTACCATAGCCAGACTATATACCTTGTGTAGCTTTGAAGAACTTTGCAGTACATTACCAGCCGTGATTCTCTGACTACATCTGGAGAGTGTAATTCCATGGGATATGAGGACAACTGGAAGTTCGACTGTAGCAGGAACCAGTCTTGTGATGTGCTCATCTATAGTAAAAGGGGGGAAATTTTTGCTTTAGATTCTTGAACTCTAGTTTTCCACTACGTTGCAGTTTATTCATACAAAATGAGAATCATTTGTTAATGTACTGTGCCTTTAAATTGAGATTGTTTTTGTTTTAAATGTCTGGCTGACACTTGACCTAATTTGTTCCATCACCCCCCCACCCCGTTTTGTTTTGGAAGACAAAAAAATAAGCTTGGATGTAATCAAACCTTGGCAATTTCTGGGACGGTCTGTCACAACCTCATTTTGAACTTAAATTTATAATGGGGTCACCAGTGCTGTTGTCACAGGGGCCTGACCCCCCCTCTATTGGCTTTTACAGTTCTTGCACGAGAATTGCAAGAGAATAAAAATGCTGAAAGGAAAAGATCTTGCTCACTCTATCCTGGAGAGATACTATACGAGACACTATAGTCTTCTGAAAAAGCCAAGCCATTCCACTATTTGATCGTAATTTAATTGTTGAAATCATTAAACCCTGCCTGCCTGCCTCCATTCGCTCCACTTGATACTTGTAACATTGAGGCAGCTAGTTCAGTACCATGTTGGCTGTTTAGTGGAGCTGGATTTTTTTACTTGAACAATTATGGAGGTAGCAATTGGATTTTTTTTTTTCCAGTTTTTTTTTTTTTTAACATTCTTCAACCTAATGAAATGGTAGGCTTGTGACAACTTCCATAGTGAAAGTTCAGATGGCTCTTCTCGGACCACATTGTCAGAGCGGACTGGCAGCCTGGTCAAGCCCGTCTCTGAACTCATCCGCATGCTAGTGTTCTTGTTTTTTGGTCAAGGAAATTTTCAAACCAGTTTCTGCAGCAGGCTTTCACATTTGTTACAAGTAATGTTTGTTCACTTTCTTTTATCTCTCTTTTTCAAGCTGCGTTGAATTCCGAAAGACATCTGCGGTTTTACTATTGAGACACGGCTCCTTTCTGACCCCCTCCCCTTTTAACCCCATTATTTCAGAGCAGTCTGGAAATGGTAGAAATCAATGTTCACAATGAGGGTTTCCACAAAAGATGACACTCGGCATCTAGAAGGGCTGCAGTTGATTTAAAACCAGACTTCTATTGGTAGGTTTGTAGTGGAGGAGGTTTCCATGGCATCCTGGCCAAAGACAGGGTACTTCCCCAGTTCCCATCCACCCTTTATCGTACGTTATGGCAGCTGTGGTCTAAGGTTTGGCTCTGTAGTTGAGCTGCTGTGAGGTACTCTAGAAATGACATCAACTGACACTGCCTGGCAGTCTCTACGTTACTGGGCGGGGCTACTGAGGGTGGATGGGATATGTTGAACTAAAGTGCAATAGATTTAATCTCAAGCATGTTGTGCCTTTTTGACATTATTTAAAAAAGGTGACCTGAAGCGAATGCATTGACAGTATTGTGGTAACTTGAAGAGGAGTGGTGCTACTTAGGTCTAGGCCCTTGTGTGTTATGCCCATCAAGTTTTATGAAAGTTGTTTTATTGCACATCTAGGGTTTTATATAAATGTCTTGAGTGCGTGTCCTTAAGCTTCCAAATATTGTGTGTAAAGATTGTGAAACGCAGCTTGTTTACAAAAGGGGAAGGGTTCTCCAGTAGTTAACCAGGATTGATTTGGGACCAGGGGGATTAGCAGTGGGGAATTTAGCTATTTGCACACAGATTACTAGATTCTACTTTTGCTGCTAGTTTGTGTAATTTATTAAGCATTTTTGAGAAATATTTATTTTTATAAGCCTAAAAGTGATAGTTTCAAGTAACTTGACCAAAAGACAGTACAAAAACACTGGCACTTGAATGTTGAATGTCACCCGTATGCGTGAAGCTTATATTTTTCGGGGTAGTGTGAGCTTTTAATGTTTAAGGTCATTTTGAACGCCAAAATCCTCATCTGCAATTGGTATCGCTGACTGTTTAAATTCGATCAATCAGAATGCTTAATTGGCAGCCAAAAATTTAAAAGCAAAACAACCCTGCCAAGGTTTGAAAAAGTTACAGAAATATTTTTCTAATTGTGTATCAGTGCGAAGTGTTCAGATTCTCCAGTTCTTTTTTTCTTCCTCCAATTGTCTTTGTTTGTATCTTTACCCCCAGTGAATGTCTGGCACATGGCAATCTTAAGTAACGAAAATGTGGTTATTCTTTGTTGTTGCATTTGCATATTGGGCTATGGCGGTCTTGTTCTCTAACAGGTTTGGCTATAAATTCAGTCTTAATTATGTAAGCGGTTAAGTGTTAAAGTAAAAGGGTTAAACATGAAATGGGTGGTTTTAATTCTCCGGATCATGTTAAAGAACATCACCAGAGCCCTTAGAGGTTAGAATATTTGCTTTGTAATAGTTTAGAGGCTGCGCACGGCACAATGTTTATTGTATAATTTTACCAAATTAAAGTTGTAAATGGCAAATACAGAAATTGTTCAGTGTGTTTGCAGGATGCCCTCAGCATATGGGTCATTTCTTCAATGCTTTTTTTTTTTTTTTGTCTGTCATCGTTTTACACGATAATACTGAAAATAAAACCTACTCTTATGTTTCAGTTTCGTATGGTTTCTGAGTTCAAAACCTGTGGGTTTGTACAATAGCGTTTGTTTAATGCTTATGCTATTTTGATTTAAGAAAACTGCATATTACACATTGATATTGTACTTAAAGGTTTAAGGGTCACTCACAATATATGTACTGTATGGCATTTCAGTATCCACAGTTAAGTGTATCTTAAGTATTTTGCTTAAATTAACATGCTAGCATCAATTTTAGATATGTTTTGGTTGAACTATGTACAGTTTAATCGCAGAAAAATTCATACTAAAATGTTAGACCAACCATGTTTAAAGTCGACTGTCCCGCTACATTTGTGACTGAACAAATGATTACCAACGGCCGTAAACGGTTTCATTTTGTGCCCGTACTGCTGGTAACCTCTTCCTTAATGTTATATTACAACTATTTACATGCATTTTGAGTGTAAAATATGGGGTAAAATAAACGCCTCACCTCGCGCTGTCGTCCCTCAGAAAAACGCGCCACTTTTGGTTGGCGCGGTTCTGCATTGTGCGCGCGACAGTGTCACGTAATACTCTCGTGAAAGTTTACCGCGAATAAGAAACTTGTAAATAAACGAAAAACCGAATTTAACATTAGATAACATTTAACATTAATTTTTTTCCTAATACAGTACTTTTATCCCCAACCTTCATGTTTATAATTGAAACACAACCAAAACATAAAGTGTCACAGAGTCATTTTTATTTATCAAGTAAACAAGCATGTCAACACACAAATGAAACGAGTAACATTTACAATCTACGAATCAAATCACTGTGTAATTAAACTAATTAAAGCCATAAGAGTACAACAGTAACTTCAAGAACAAATAAAACCTGCACAAGTTTTAGTTAAAACTGGTAACATTACATTGATTTTCTAGCAGTGCTATTGTAGATAAAAGAAACATTTCAGTTTTGTACACTAAAGATGTTGTGCGCAGTTGTAATCGTCCTGTAGACAACGGGTAACATGTCTCTTTCGCATCCACTTTACGCCATCAAACTCACCAATACCGAGTGAAGAAATCGCTTGTGTATCAACTCACAAAAAGACTGTTTACAGCAACCCCAGGCAAGTTTAGCACCAGTTTATCAACGGTGCATGACAGAAGGATGTTTTCCACAGCAACACTGGAAACCACTTTCACAAACTCAAGAGGCAAGGCCCAGGAAAAACCCACCAACAAATCCACTTGAAACCACAAGGTTTTTCTTCACAAACTCAGTGGCCTGAAACGCACAGAACATAGATGTGCAGCTGGGTAAGTTCAACAATAAATTATAATCGATTTATACTTTATAGTGTAAAAATAAAAACTGCTGTACAACGACCTAGTCTGTAAAGCTATATAACATTTGCAACATGACATTTGAAGCATTTCCTCACACATTATTTCACTTTTGCTTTACTACCTTTGCATGACGTTCTTTAATAATTATTAATTTCTTTACCTCCTCAATAAATGTGTTAATCTCAGGAGCTGCTTTATTGGCTTTTTTCTTCAGTTGCCTCTTTGCTTTATTAACATCTTTCTCCACTTTCTTCCAGTTAACCTGGACGTAACCGCTGTGATTGGCTATCTGCAAGACAAAAAACATCCAGATCATGTCATCTTAATGCAGGTCAATTGAGAAGTAAACAAGCACATCTGTGTGCACAGAATTTAATTCTTGCCTGTAGCAACAGAAATCCTCCTCCTACGGCTGTAGCTGCAATTTTTCCCACCCGCTGAAACAGATAACCTGCACACCTGCCGGTGAGTGAAGTTAACACCATTTACATATACAACCAGATAACAAAAATACTGAGTACATCATTATCTGAGTGCCAGATGTTAGAGTAACTGT